>JAAGAY010146442.1:0-148804 GCA_011801015.1 Ardeotis arabs
AAAAAAAAAAAAAAAAAAAAAAGAGAAATAAAGAAATAATATCTAATGGCAAATTAGAGACATTACATACTCAGTCCTCCAATTTCTCTAGCTATTCAGAATTACAAATAATCCTAGGAAAACAACAGATAATTTATTTTCTTTCAACAAAAATGACCCTCTTTTTTTTTTTTTTGTCTTACGTTTGTTCTCTTTGTTAACCTGCAACTTTTATCTCTGCAGTCTGTTGCATTCTTTTCTATTCCTTCATTTCATGTCCTGACAATCCCAGGTGTCTGAAGAGATGTCAGTGCTGTAATGCTCAGAATTCAGATCCTGAGCTTTAAGCATTCAGTGATGCAGTGGAGCGTGTAGGGTCCATATATGAGTTGTATATCTCAGAATAGGGTTAAAAAAGACTTGTATCTAGAATATAGAGGGGCCTAAATTAACATATCACAATGCTGAGAATATTGGCAGAGCTTAAATCCTATCCATCTCTAAAGCTTAAGTAGTGAAAGTCATTTGCCTTCCCCTCAACATTTTCCATCCCAAAGCCTCTGGAAAACAAGGCTCTGCTCCACATGATTCTATTCTTTCAAAACATGAGCAGATGTTGCACTGACTTTCAAAAGGATAGAAAAGATGTCCCTGGTGCTTAATGCACTATTTTGAATAACTCATCTGAGTTTAGAGCAGTCCTACCGGAAAATCTCTTTTCTGCTTTCTTTTCGGGCTGAAGGTATTTCAGTCTTCAGCATTTCCATGTAAATACTTGTAAGCGAGCTTGGGGTTTTCTCAGACACCACTGCTGAAGGTGGTTACTCATGCCGGTGGAAGTAGGGGAAACCTGAGGGAGAGGAGAATAGAAGATGGATGTATACATATATCTAGGGGAGAAAGGATATTGTTTCAGGTACAGAACAGATTTTCTGCAGCCCTGCTGCCAGGGCAAAATATCCACTGGAGCAAGACTATTTCTTGGTGGTTAGGAGACTTACTTGTCCTTTTCAAGTATGCTTCCCATTAATATTCTAGCAATGATGTTTGCTGGTTAGAAACTCTTTGTAGATCTATGTATATTTCCTATTCAAGGTTTGAGTAAATAGATTGTACTGGGTGAAATATTAATGGGAAGACTTTCGGGATTCTATTATAAAAATGAGAGTTTATAATTCTGAGCACTCATAGAGGAAATTTAGATCTCAGTCTTTTATTGTTATGCCAATCACTCCGTATCATTCAACCTATATAAATGTAGTGAACAGACAGTGCTGAATTGCAGAAGTATAACATTCAAGAAAGTCACTAATGATGCATCCATCTACAGATTATTTTTTTTTTCTTCTGTCTGAGGAACTGCAGCTATCACACAGGCTCTGAGTGAACCCCCATAACAGTACTCAAAAGCCTACTCACCTGGACAAAGGAGACCTCACTGCAAGTCCCCAGCTGGAACTGACTACCTGAATCCATTAGGAGCTAGATAATAAAGTAACACCTAATTCAGAAAGCAATAAATAGCTCCCCTCTCCAAGGAGGAACATGTAGCTCATGTTCCTCCAACACCACTTAGAAGCTGCAGTCTGAGAAGAGGAATTGCCACATGTAGGAGCCGAGCTGTCAGCCACGGTCACAGCGAGCCTCCCATTCACAGGGGTCATCTGGATTGCGCTGAGCTGTGATTTGCGTGTGGTCTGTTTACAGGGCAGGCATCACTGTCTACCTTCTGTATTTGTCCAGCCAAGCAAATCAACTTTAGTTTGGGTGTCGCTGACTGCTGTGATTCTTGCTTGAGCAGCCACCATGCCAATCTCTCCATGATATCCAGAAAAGTATTTCACGGCTGAAGAGCAGACAAAACAGATGAGATCTGCAACTTCTGGAGTCAGTGACTCAGTCTGCAAAAGACTTAGAAGAGCTTTTTTGTCCCTGAGTCAACAGAGACCCAGAGATAAAACACTGGAAGGAAATCCCAGTCTGTTGCTCATAGGACACTGAAACCAAGGCTAAGGAGTCACAGGAAGCCTAATCTAACACCACAATGGATTACATGTTGCTTAACTGGTAGCGTCTCCCTGAATTATTGTAGAAAATATGTAGCTTCAAACTTGTCATATAGCATAAGGAATCAGGAAATCCAGCCTTAAAACCTTGCTTAACTACATCCTCTGCAAAGCTTTAGGCATTTCAGTAAAGGTAAATGCACAAAAGTATGCAGGTGCCCAAACCCTGCCTATCTTCCCCTAAAAATACATCAGTTCAAACGTTGGTATCCTTAACAGCCCAGCTTAACTGGTGTGGACTTTATCAGACTTCACCAAGCTATTTACACAGTAGTTGTCCACATCTGAGCTAGTCATTCTCAGGCCACTTTACAATCACTGGAGAGAAATGGGGTGAAGTAGACATCTTTTGGTCTGGTGAAACATGTTTTGGAAATGTCTATTTCCCTCCAGTGACTACCATAGGATGTCTAACTAACTAGGGTAGATACGCCCTGGTAAACAGCTAAGTTACAAGCACTAAAATATCTTCATGTTTTTACTGGTCACTTTAAGTGGCTTTCTGCCACTTTTCTGCATCTTTTGAAGGCATTATTCTTTAGTGCCAAGATAACTGCAAAGATAGGCAGCAAAGATGCTGAACATAGGGCTGAGGATGACAAATTAGCTTTGTATCATAAAGGCAGGTGTTAAAACATTGCTCTTAAAATGCTGAGATCTGCCTCTATACTCAGTTCCTGATCTGTAAAATAGTGACAATGCACTTCTCTGCCTTTCAGGAAACTTGTGAATATAAATATTGTAAAGAGAGCAAAAAAAGCAAGAAAAAATCCACTGCTAAGTAGAGACAGAGAGATAGCAACAAGCCATTCTCTATTGATAAGTCTGTCTGTTTTTCCTAAAAAAAAGCCCTTTCAGTCTTCAGTAATTAGAATAGTCCCTGAGAGGATGATAAAACAAATGATTTTCTTTTTTGCTATATTTTCATTATAATAAGAGTTCAACCTGAAAAAGCATTCAAGCCCAGTTCCTCAGAGGTATTGAGATGGATAATTCATCCTTAAACCAGCCAGAGCTTCCTCTATAGATCCAAGTCCAAAGTATTTTTTAGACATGTTCAGCAGAAAAGCAACTTACTAATTAATAATGCCTTACTTATCTAACTGAAATGCACTGAAAACAATAAAATGTTAGCCATTTTTCCATTTACCATTTTCTTCTGCATGATTTACTGAAAGAGTGATCAGGCACTGGAACAGGCTGCCCAGGGAAGTGGTGGAGTCACCATCCCTCGAGGTGTTCAAAGAACATGTAGACATGGCACTTCAGGACATGGTTTAGTAGGCATGGTGGTGTTAGGTTGACAGTTGGACTTGATGATCTTGGAGGTCTTTTCCAACCTTAAAGATTCTATGATTAGATTGACTGCTATGTTTACCTCACATGATGCAAAGTATTCGCATTTTCCAAGTCCAAGTATAGTCAAGCTTTCAAGGGTTACTGCAATATCAGTTATGTAATGCTCCTTCTCCAACACCTGTAATGGAGATGGAGAAATTAAGTGATTTGACCAAGGTCACAGCATAGCTGTTCTACTCTGAGTTCTTACACAACCAGATTTTTTCGAAAGGTAGAATGGCGCAGTTTTCTTGAAATACATATAATTTTCCCAATTTGGTAGCAATGTGTCAGAAATCATGATCAAATGAACCAATATTGCCTACTTTCAAAAACTGGCTAAAGGAAATGAAGGTGAAATGCTACTCAGGAGATGCTGTGGGCACAGGGAGAAGATTCCCAGGTCCCAGATATCGGGCCAGTAGCTACTGCCAGGGAGAGACAAGGGAAGAACTTAGGAAAAGGGAGAGATCACACTCCCACCAAAGAAGATCATATTTCAGGCAACAGGAGGATGGATGAGATTTACATCCTTACATCTGTGTATGAGTCTAATCTTAATGGAAAGAATAACAAGATACACTCTGTTTTTCCCCTTTAATTTTCCAGCACCCTTTCAGCAAAAACATCTTAGATCAACAGGTTTTTGAGATCTTGTATTCCTGCCTACTGTCAATTGCCATATCTGTTTGTTAATTTCAAGTTCTAGAGGTGATTTCATCTTCTGGCATTTATGTTTCCTTTTCAGAAGACTTCTGGAATATTTCCTCTCCTCTGGAGCTGCTAGTGCAGCAGGCTTCAAGGGAAAAGGTGAGTACCTCTGACTCCTTCCAGAATAAGATCAAACACAGCTGGTCTAAGACAAAAAAGCAAAGAGAAAACTTCAAGAGAGAAAGAAGCAAGGCAAAATAAATTCAGAATATGATTTACATATTTTACAGAACTTCACAAGTCATTCAGAAGTTGTTACAGTCATAAAGAGCTCTGATTCATCTGAAGCATTTTGGCAAGTTCTCTTAAATTTGTAGGGTTTAATTTGCACCAATTTTCTGCAGGATTCTGGTAAATTTACTGCTTTACTGATTTTAAAAAAAAAAAAAAAAAGAGCTTTCTGTTCTTTTGAGGCCTTTCCCTTTTCTGTGTCTCAAAGTGAATCAGGAGTACCAATATTTTTCAACTTTTTCTCAGAGGTTTCTTTGTCTTGATAGGGATAATGGACTGGCCTCATAGGTCAACTTCATTCTCACCCACAGTTTAGGAACCCTGAAGACTAAAGATAATAAGAAAAAGCAAAACAGCACTCTTTAATCCTGTGGTATCAAACAGAAATCACAGTTTCATGTTCAGACATAACTAGGTCATTTTCTTCCAAAAGAAAAATAGATTTGGCATACTGTACTTTCCAAAATAAGTCCACCACTTTATTCACTAGTGACTGCCCTTTTTGTTTTATTATTGGCAGTCGCAAGGCCAAATGATTTCAAAAGTGACCAAGCACTGATGCGTTAGGAGAAAACACAGGATGGCCTCTTCATTTCATCCAAATGCAGAAGGCCTGCTTTGAAATGGCATTACTTTTACAACTTCTTCAATAAAGGAAATTGAAACCAGCTTGTACTGCATCCATTACATTTACCAGCAATCCTTGTCCTAAATTACTTCCTTTCAATCTCACTGAAGTCAGTTAAATTCTAACTCACAACATTAAGTCAGTTATAATGCTAACCCGAGATTTTTGCTTTCAACAGTGCAATTGATTTTGCAAAGCATTGGAAAGCTCTCCAAAAACTCGCAAGATCTTTTCTGGCAGCTGTACCTACTGCAGCAAATGACTCTTGACCCTGTTAGGCATACAGTGTGTGAAAAAGTGTGTGTGTGTTGTAAATTCACATTTTCATGATAAGGAAATGAGTTGAGATGAGATAGAGATCATAGTAATATTTATTGGAATATATTTTATTAGGCTGTTGTTCTTCAGGGAATCACGCCAATATTATTAATAAAAAGCAAGTAATTATTCACATGACATATTTGCTTATTCCCTCCCAGTGTTCTCACACCAACAGGTACGCGCTATCACACAGACACTGCCTCACACGCAGTTACTCACCGTCACTCGGATGGAGGCCAGCCCAGCTGTTTACTCACAGGGGAGAGCTGCACTGGTGTGACAGTGGCTTCTAGGCAGGTGTGCAGAGTCCCTCACGAGATCCCTTGTTTCCTCAGCAGCACATGCAGTTCTGGTGCTTCTGACAGCACACAGCTGCCGCTGCTACCTCAGATGTGGTCTGAGTTGCACAGCCCCTCGTTGGTGCTAGCATGTCCTGGTGGCCTTACGTGTGCTGGGCAGTCTCTGGGTCTTCTTCCATTTCTTGAAAATACAACAGGATGACAAATCTCCATAGCTTATTAGCATTTGGTCGACTTCCACACATTTCCTCTCAGCACACACTTTTCCTCTGTTCAGCTTGTTCTGTTCTCTCCCACGGGTGTAGGTAGCACCCATTCACACCTGCTTGTGCAGAAGGGGCCTTTATGATACATGAATGGGTGTTTGAGTTCTGACTTCAATCTACTCTCCTCCCTTTGGCACAACAGTCCCATAAAAGAAGCTGTGTCTCTGGTGGACCCTATTAATATATTGAAATAATTAACACACCTAACAGGGATTAAGTATAATTGAGGGGGCGGGGGAGGGGTGGAGTTGCGACTCCCAAACTCCTTATTTTATCCTTACATCTGAAAGAAGTGTCAGTAAATAAAGCACCAAATTTTGATGGCAAGTATTGTATTGTAACAGACACAAAAATGTCTTCTGTGCTACAGAGCCAACTGCACTGTTTGTGATTAAGAAAAAACTGAGCCCAAGCCCCAGCTGGTGTTTGACACAGTTGCCAAAGTGGAGTATCTGGCCCATTGAAAAAGAAATATTGCAATAGGTCCCCATACAGTGATCCGAAATTATTACTCTGAAAATTGTGGATGTGATAATGTGAAATGAGCAAAAAATGCTTGGTTGAAACCAAAGCACGGTGGATTTTCTTGGGAGAGGATGAGAGAAAGTGCGCCGCAGCTCCGTTTCTTAATCTGACTGCAACTAACCACTTGGTACAGTCACAGCCAAGCTGGCTTCTCAGTCTTTTCCTTCTCTGTCCCCTTCCCATCCATGTAAGTTGCAGAGTTTCATATCCAGAGAAGTAGATTGGAGAATGAGTAATGAAATGAGTAATGTAATTTGGTGCTTATTGTCACAGAAGAGGCAGCATGGTGTTGGCTTCTTCCATGTTGACAGCAAGCAAAATTCAATTACTGTTTGGATATGATCAATTATTGCCAAAGTACCTGCCAAGTCTATTTGCTTTGTTGGCATGAAAAGAGCAACTCTTCCAGAAAGGATGTCAAGTATTCCCGTGGTAAAGAGTGAAGGCAGGGAGAAGAGAAACAGACTATTGAGAAGAGGTACTGAGGGACAATAAGACCATTTTGGGCCATAGTTTTGCTGTGCAAAGCCTCTAAAGTGTGACAGGGAAAGTAGTGTCAGAACAGATCCCAGATGGAGCTGAAAAGGCTATCAGCTGTGCTTTGCAGGCGCTCCGCAGTGCCAGGAGAAAAAAATGCCTTGCAGCTGGTCAGTGGAAAAGTCACTGCAATGCTTAGCGTAAAAATGTCACCAATATTCTGTCACTACCACCACGATTTACACACACAACAAACTTTCTCTGAGCCTTTTCAATTAAACTAGAAAAGAAAAGCCAACTGTCTGTGGAAAAAGGCATTCATGTGTACCGAGCCTTTTTTAGAATCTGACTATTTCTCTATTCTCTATTTCTCTATTCAGTAGCACACGGCTGCGAGCCTACTCTACTTACCCATGCAAATATCTTTAATCTTCATTTGTTAATTGACATAAAGCGGCAAATATCCCACAGAGATACGGTTATATATGGTTTTATTTTAGTAATCTCACAAGTGGTGGTTGCCATGCAGCTTCTGAACTCTGGAAGTTTCAGGTAATGATTTTGTTATTGGAATGATGAATCAAGAAAACAGCGAGAGTCCAAACAAAGACGGGAAAATATAGGTGCTTGTCACTTTCTTACTTTGAGAACAGGGAAGGGATTGAATTGTAGACTATTTTAAGGTAATAAAACCTGGAATACATAGGCAAATCTATACTTAGTCATGTCATTATACGCAAGTGCATCGTACTAGAAGATCTCAATTTTGAAGAATTTTTTTCTGAAAGCTACTGCAGTTGATACACTTGTGTTTTCTGCGTGCATACTGAGGATGGGCTCGTGAAAATTGTAGGTATATGAACATACTACTTTATCTGACTTCAACATACATGATGTGATTTTTAGAAAGTGACAAGGGTTATAACTTAGAACTCAGAAAAAGTATTATTTACTATAATGAAATTTTGCAGAGAGCAATTCTAGAAAAATGAACTGAAGGCATCATCAAGTAAGTGGTAAATAAAAAGGCAATTTAGCAAGATCATTTATTTAGCAAGTAAATATAGATCTACTGTTGCCTCTACTTTCTACTTCCCATCAGCCTCAAAGAGGTTTTTTGAATACTTAACCAATTACTTTTATTAGGCAATGATTGGGAAGATACTGATGCTGCCAGACCTCGAACAAGCACTAATGCAGTGATATCAGGTCGCATGATCCATTAGTCCAAGTTTTCTCCTGCAAGTTAGGGACACCCTTCCCATCCTTCTGTTTGCAGAAGCAGGTTTGACACTACCTGTAATTTTTTTCAGCTCTTCACCATATTACTGCCATATCCAGCGGTTTCTCATGTTGTGGACACATGGGGTGGTTTTCTACACCCCATTCAGTTACCTCAGCCATTAGGCCCAGTCAGTGTCCTGATCATTATTTGCATCCCTAATGTCTTCAAGCAGTAGGTATAGAATGACCTGTGAACAATATGTAGTCTATATTGTGTTGTATACATATACTGCATAATGCATTTCTGTCTACAGAGGATCTCAAACTCCTCCATTGTGTGAAGCAATGAACTGCAGTTTGTATTCCTGTTTTATGTTTTATTGTCATTAAACTTGTAGGCTGGGCGTTATATCAGCTAAAAGAAAATACAGGATGAATCAGAATATAGGGGTTACTGAGAGTTTGTTCAGTTGTACTGAAGTATATCTTTGTCCACTGATGCTCCTATTACCATAGTACACAAGTTAATCGCATTCATATAAGTTAATAAAGAAGACAAATTAATGTTCTAACAAAGCAATTGCTTTTAAGGAAACATGTTTCAGAGAAGCCAGCTCCACTGTAAATCTCATAGGAGAGAAATAATTCCATTTCTACTGTCCTGCCTTGCAAAATAGAATGACAGTATACGATAATGTAATGCACTTACCAAAATAACAGAAGAGCCATGCTGGGCCAGACCAAAAATCTGTTCAGCCCAGTTTTTTAATAGTAGACAAATGATGGTTGCTTTTGCAAAACAAATACGAAAACAGCACAAACAAATTCAAATTCCAGTGCATTGTCTTCATTTTCAGCAATTTAAAGCTTAGGGACTTCCTGGGTCCAAGCTTGTATCTTTGTTGCTGTGAATGTTTATACTGATAGATTTTTTTCTTCCCCATGAACTAGCTCTTTAGGGGGTGGAATCAAATACTATCACCATTCCAGCCTATGCATAACATGATAATGTCCTGTTTACAAACTTCTTCAGAGAGTAGAGTGATCCTGAAATGATGATACTCAGTAAATAAATCAGGGGGAAAAATGGTAAGAATCTTCTGCATATAGGAAGTCATTTTAAAAGAAAAGGCCTTAGAGCAACCCCACAAGGAAAAGAGGATTTTTTCAGTTCTCTTTTTTTTATTTCCAAACCTTTGTTTGCTGAATTTTCAGCTGTATAACTGATTACACACAATGTAATCTATCATTTTATGCTGCTTAAACAATATAACTCTTTTTATCTTTATTAATACAAAATATGGTGACAAGAGGAAGAAAATTGATACATTTGAAGTTATTTTTAAAATTACTACAGTGATAGCAGTAATTTAGAATCATAGAATCATAGAATGGTTAGGGTTGGAAGGGACCTTCAAAGGTCATCTAGTCCAACCCCCCTGCAAGGAGCAGGGACATCCCTGACTAGATCAGGTTGCTCAGAGCCTCATCCAGCCTGGCCTTGAATGTTTCCAGGGATGGGGCATCCACCACCTCTCTGGGCAACCTGTTCCAGTGTTCTACAACTGTCATTGTGAAAAATTTTTTCCTAATATAAATATAATTTCCCCCCACAACCCAAAAATACATTAAGCATAATCACAAAATGAAAAATTCTTATTCGAGATATTTTGGATTCAAAAATAAACATGTACATAAATAATACAAAAGAAGAAAACAAATCCTTAGATAGCATGGAAAAGAGGAACAGAAAATAAGTTAATTGAACAGGAGATATTGGGCACCATCTTGATGACAGAGATATAATGCCATGAATTTTGGGTTAAAAGTCATTATATACCCATCCACACACCTCCCCCCGTCCCCCCACACACACAGATACAGAGAAAGATGCTGAAATAATGTTATTAAGATTACAAAAGCAAACACTAAGATACGAAGATATTTAAAATACTACGGTGAGTTGTACCTGAATGTATTGTTTTTCCAAAATATTAGAAAAAAAAGTCTCTGAAGATGAATCAGAGCCAAATAAGGAGATAAATGTTACCTGTTTATCACAAAATTATAACTGTGAATTTAGAGAGGCAGGGGCCTGTACTGTGGTGACAGGAAGGATCTCTCCATGATTAGGGCAGGTGAATAGTTCTCGCTAAACTTTTAGCAGATAGATGGTAATTATCAACTCCTCTTTTCAGGGGCTTTGACTTGAAAAATGGATCCAAAGTGCTCAGCTCTCACAACTGTGACAAAGTCAAAGGTCACCCTGCTTTGTGTGAAGAGCTCCGACGAGCCAGGTCCGATTTGGTATCTGAGATGACTTGCTTAGAGAAGAGCTTGATGTCGCCCTGTGCGCAATAGCAAAGCTGGTTAATTGAGGTCCCTGACCTACCATCTCTCTCACTGTTTGAAACCTCCCCCATAACACATTTTACTATCCACTCAGCTAAGCTGATTCAGCTGTGCATGTGGAGTCATGCTGTGAGCCAGACCAGTGAAACCACCAGCATTAAAAAATAATAATAATACCTTTTTTTTTGCGGGTATTTAGCATTTTCTGTTTGTTTCTCAGCCTCCTAATTCCCATCAACTGGCTTACAGCACAGCTTCACAAGGAGCTGAGGGTGTGACAAATTCAGGCAGGCACTAGGAATGACTGATTGCACTGGGAAGGGAGGCGAATCAGTGTAACAGATCAGCCACTGGAGAAACTACGCAGTACAACGACACCTCACAGTCAGGCTCTGGCAGGCCCAGTATTGACACTGAAGTCAATTAGCCCTGCTGGGCTCTGAGCAGTCAGTTGTGGAGCTTGGTCAGCCGCTTCTCCATCACACCCACCCATGCTCCCACTTTCAGGGAAACACCTGCACTGATAGCCCGCGTCGCTGCTGCACGTACTGTGGGGTTGGCTTTCACGGCCTGTGTCGTCTGTGAGCTGAGCCTGAGCTAGCCTTGAAGTCAGCACCGGCTGCAGGCTGCACTGCCTGCCCCAAAGTCCAGCCGGATCCATGCTGGCTCTGCACAAGTTCAGCTTACACATCTGTACATCCATGTCATGCTTAATCTGCAACTGTGATAATCTATCCGTGGAGAACTGAGAGCTGACAGGTACTCAGTTCATTGTTTTGAAGCATTTAGTGATATTGTATAGATGGATGCCATGAAAAACTCAAGCGGAAATGAATGGTTCTGTCTTCAGATCACGATTTGTATGTTTTGCTGTAAGACGTCCAAACGTGTAGGCGAAAACACAGTGGTGGGTGCTTGCATTTTTAGTTAGTACCAAAAACATATTAATTAAGATTATTAACATTCCCATGACATAGGAACAAAACAAGGTAAGTGAATATTTGCAGGCAACCTTAATTGCTGCATCCTCTGACTTTTAAGGCATCACCATGGCAACCATGATGAAGTTCCTTATATATGCTGCTTCGTGTTTTTTATAAGCTTATATAGACAGCATCACATTCTGTCATAATCCTGCCATTATATGTGTAGCTACCTGGCTAAGAGTAGGTTATCCAGAAGAATTTTGAAGCATGGAAGATTGTGGTCTGCCACACTAGAAGTAAATTAAAGTTAAGGAAGAGTTTCAAAACAATATGGGAGAGAAAACAGAAATCTTTTTTTACAATGTGCATGAAGAGCATGTTGGAGTAGGTTGAGCCAACTGAACAAGGAAAAAGGGAAACATTTTTTAAAAGTGTGTCTAAGCACATGAGTATATAATTATATATGGACTTGAATAAACCATTCAATGGGTATGTCACCCTGAAGGACATGTCATCTACTAACAAGGAGATAGCAGAAAGGCAGGATATGAGGACTTCATTAAAAATTTAAGTTTAGAGGGAAAACATGAGAATGTTTTGAGGCAGAGACAGCAGGATTTGGCAATGGGTTACTTCTGAAGGGGACAAAGGTATACACCTCTGAGGCAGTGACACCAGCGAAGGAGAACAGGACAGCAGAATTGGAGAGCCAGGCACTTTCTAAACTAGCTTACTAGAAGTTAGCTACTAGGCCTATAAATATTCTCTTAAATTAAAACAGCCTGATACTGGAAGGTAGTGAGTAGTTGACATCCCTACTGATTCTGAATGAATTAAGGGGTATCTGCAATTTATGAATCTCAAGGCTAGGATAGGAACTCCGTAAAAAAAATAGTTGTATAGTCTTCAATGAGGTAATCTGAAAGTCAGACAGTGAGCTAGAAGAGAAAGCCAGAGTGTAGTTTGGAGACTTGCATTCAATATATGCAAGGGAGAGGAATCAATCTCCTGCACTGTGGTTCCTATGTCAGAATATTACCCAAACAATAAGAAGCACAGAAAAGAGGGCTATGAGATACAAAAAGCATGAGAAAAGAGTCAAGGAGGGCTTCCAACATGATGTAATGTAGCAAAGATTTCAGGTGTACAGTTGAACACTTTTACAAAACTAAGATGTGAAGCTTTCTGCTCTATTTATATCAGGATAAAATAATCAAATCTTGCTTTCTCCATACCTTTAGTGAGTGTGCTAACCTCCAAAATAGTTGAAGTGGTACACCACCGTTTCTTTCAATCAATGTTTACTGAGAGAAAAATCTTTTCATCATCCTCTGATGGAAGGTTATTCTGGTGGCTTGTTCTAGGCTCTGCCCTGATCCCAGCTAATAACCAAAGGATGATTAGCTCAGCATCAGAGGCCCAGAAAATGGCTAAGACTGGTGAATCCTGATCAAAGCAAATTTTTTTCTTGGTAGTTCAAAGCAGGACCCATACATCATCCTTAGTCTCCTCCTTTGTAGCTTATGTATTTCCTTATTTCGACTAGTGGCTTTTGCAGACGCTCCTCCTTGGTACCACAGTTTACCTGTGACTGACTGGCTGTTGTCAAGGTTTTCGAAGCCTTCCTGAAATTTATGTATATTTGTTCCTATATCTCAGTCACATTTGCTTAGAGACAATGATCTAGTTTACAACAGATTCTGCTGTACAATAGGCAGCCAGCACTTCTCTTTCCAGTAACCACTTTCAGTACAGTATCTATATTTATAGTTTCTATAGCTATAATTATAAATTCATCAGCTGTTGTGCCACATATTAAAATTTATGGGTTAGCATTACCAGGAGATATGTTATCCTTGCACTTAAGTACCCCTTCAACTAACCAATGTAAACCACATAATCAGTGGCACCAAGGGATATCTTGCTAGTTATCCATAGGATTTTGCTTGTAATAATGTGTATTCATGGCCAACACCATGTGACTCCATTTGTTAATAATCTGGGATATCTTTTCATTGATATCTGTTTTAAATCTGCTTGAAGTTAATTTAGTATTTTACTTTGAAAAAAGATACAAGTTACTGAATGTGAAAATGGGATCAAATAGTACTATCACCTGAAATAATGAAGTATTGTATGCTGTACTTCAGAAAGGCCCCGTGATATATTCTAATCCCATGTACATCCACCCTACTGTCATTGAAAAAAAGGCCATCACATATGATGAGTCATTATAGCTCTATGATCACAGAGAACATTTTCTACAGATATTCAGTAACCTTCAAAATTACATATTTCACAGAAGTAGGTCAAATTAAGCAGTGATTGAAGACTAACATTTCTACAAGTACCCAGCTATTCAGATTTTATCAAGATAATACTGAAGAGAAGTGTTCTGCATATTAAGAATGGGTTAGCTTTTTGTAATAGAGATCTAAAACTGCTGTGGGTAATGCAAAGGTCTTTTCTTTTGTGCCCTCTTTTTTCTGTTCTTGCTCCCTTCAGGTGCTATTAACTCATGTTGTACAAGATCAGGATAAGATCTGAGTCACTGAAGATGTTCATCAGTTCTGCATTAGGTTGAGAGGAAAACAGTGGGGGGACTGAACAGAAAGATTCCTGTGCATGTGGGATCGTAGAATCATAGAATGATAGAATGGTTTGGGTTGGAAGGGACCTTAAAGACCATCTAGTTCCAACCCTCCTGCCCTTCCACTAGACCAAATCCTCTGCACATGACGCAGAAACGCACTGGCATTACGCAACTAGATCGTATTAAAGGGTCTACTAGCACATGTCTTTGGATAGCAGATTGACGTCTATTCTTTGCTTCTTAGTTCTATTAAGGGACTTAATTTTCAGACTTTTTTATCTGTGCATGAGATCACAGGAATATATACTGTAGATTTGTGTCTATTTTTTATATTGCCCTTTATATTATTTGTTAGCCATTTCATTCCGCACTCGCATTTCCTTCTAGAGTTAAACCAGTCAACAGTTACGACCTGAGCCACAGTGCTTATGCCAGTAGAAACCTGTAGAGTAAATACAGTTAACAATAGACTTGACTGGATGCATCTGCCTTGGGAAGATGATAGTCCTGGCTCCTAACAGGTGTCACTGACCAGCAGTGACATCTTACGTCAGAAAAAGAATTTGGTATCCCAAGAAGATGCAGCTGCAGCTGCCATTACTTAACTCAGACAGTAACTGCAGATGAAAGCGCTAGTGTGGAAGGCTATATGCAAAAAAAAAAACCAAACAAAAATCCCTGAGAACTTTCTGTAAGAATGCAATGCAAGGAGAAAGAGAGGGCTTAAAATAGTACAGCAGAATGATCACAAGATAATATGGCACTGCCACTCAGCTAAAGAAGTAGAAATTACAAAACATTAGCCGCTGAACAGTGACCAGATTTTTTGTAGACATATTAGAGGTGGTCAAGAAGAGAATTCCTATTCTGCAGGAAATTTTGACATTTTGGAATCTGTTCTTATTGTGATTAAAATGAAAAATCCAAATGGCACATTTTCTAAGATACAGTTCCAGGGAAATATTTCTTTGGAAATGTCAGAATTTCAGCACAAGTTTCTTGTTAACGATGTTGAATCATTAAGCTACAAGAGATTATATGTATGTAGATATATCTGCTACTACTTATAATTCATTAAATAGTAAAACATTATTCATAACAGTCAAAATGAAACCATGATTCATAGTATAAATGAAAGATGATGAAATCGTAATAGTGTTATCATACTGAAGTGAGAAGTCTTCCTGTGACAGTACTTCAACAAGTTTCAGTAATCATGTAGGAATAATATTATGTTTAACGATATTGTCACCACAGTATGATGGTTAAAATCTGTAAGTGCATTTTATACAAACAAGGCCTGATTGCCTGATGTTATTAATTAATTTATTTATTTATTGTTACCTCTAAGGCATTCAAACAGTTTCATAGTCAGTGTTTCATAAGCCACCCAGATATGTTTTGCATTGAAAAACCCTGAAATTTGTCTATTGGCAATTAAAATAAGTTTTGATTCCAGTACAATAACCTTAGAACTTAAATGGAATTACTATTAATTTAATTGCAATTGTATTACAAGAGTGATTAAATTCTTGCTTTTGTATGCTCTTGCATTTATATTTTCACAGTAGCACTTATGGGAATTTAGCTATACAACTCTCATAACTGCACTGAAAATGTATTCCTTGGTTTATTATTTTGTAGTCTTCAATAAATAACAACCTTGAGGTTTATGGGCGAAATATACTATTTTTTTTTTTTTGTCAGCTATGTATCCAGGGTTTTTTTTGTCTGCTGGGAATTAATTTATAAAAGAAACAATAGACAATACTTCTTGCGCCTTGTAGCATGCTTAGATGTTGAAAGAGTCTTTTACTGTGGATTTCATTGCTTCCGTGGGTTTTAAAAAGCGTTTATTAAATTTAGCTGGTTTTTGAGGGAAAATCACAAGATACAGGAGACAGAAATTTCACTCTCCTAAAAGCAGTAGTTTGTTAAGGTCCCTCACTGCCCTCATCAGGGCTTATCCCTGATCTGATAAAGTGCTGAGGATCCACCAGACTCACAGAGGAACTAGTTCAGAGCAGTGAGTGTGTGTGTTTGCGTGTGCATGTGCAAGTGGGTGATACCTTTTTGGTCTGTCGCTGGGTGCAGGGCAGTGCCCTCGCTGGGTCTGTGCATGGCCAGCATCCCACAGGCAGGCCTTCATGCAGCCAGTGAGATCTGGATGTATGGTCTCAGGCACAATCTTTGGGTAGTACTGCCTCATGTGGACAGTCTGCAGTTTGTTCAAAAAAGATAAAATTATACCCAAGGACTCAGTTAAATTACATACGGAAATTAATAAATTCACCAACACAGCAGCCTCCACAGTATTTTTTTTTTGTTAATAAACTCCATTTATTTTATTCTATTTCTCTCACTTTTATAGAGAGAACTGGATGCCATTTGTTAGGTCACACTCAAGACCCCATCCATTTAGTTTCCTGAATAAGCCACCAAATGAGAACTCTTGGGCCACTCATCCCATCAGAGCTATTTTTACCAGCCTGTCTAGAGATGCACGCTCATACACGTGTGCACACGCACACAGAGCACTTCTCAAGTTATGTTCCAGTGGCAATTTCAGAATTTTTTTCTGAACCATAAAGGCCATTCAATTTTAGAAAGACTCCTGAACACCAGTCTTGTTATGAGCTTTCAAGATGCCAGCAAGTGTCTCTTGTAACTACACCTTGAACAAGCCCTGCTTCCTTTGTACCTGTCTCACCGGCTTTTAGCTTGTAGTACCTCTTCGGAAGTCTAAAGAGGGACACTGCTCTAAATCTATCACCAAACCCCCCTCCTCCTCTCCATGCTGAACGATGGGGAGAAGCAGCCAGCCCACACCTGCATTTACATGTGGCCTTTTCTCTCTCCCATCTCTCTTTTGACCTCTCAGCCGCCTCCATGTACTTCAGCATTGGCAGTTTCATTTACACGCATGTTTCACGGTAGCTTCGTATAACCCTTGTGTTTCTCACGGTTCCAGGGCTTTAACATGCACTTCCCTCAAGAGCAAAGCACAAACACTCCCATTGAGGCTCTTGTCCCTCACTCAGGTTCAGAAATTCCTCGTTAGAGACAGGCAGATAACAACACTCTCTCTGGTTCCCCGTCTCGCACAAATACATGCGTACCACGATACTGTCACATACCATTTGATGCACCAAATTTTCTCCAAAGTTCTCTCGAAAACATATTTCCATTGATTTATTTTAGCCAGTTATCTGGCACATTTTTACAGATTTTCTCAGTCAAGGCTTACTTGTGTGTGGAAATCCTGTCCTGACTGTTCCTACTACTAGTCCTGGCTGATTTATGATAAATTAACAACACAGCACCAAATTAATCTTTCAGGTCAGTGTCTCCATTTTCCTTAATCCTATTCAGTGCAGCATGGATAATAAAATCAGTTTATGCTACTGCATAATTCAGAACTGTAGCATTTAATAAGCCCAAATATTAATTTGACTATTGTAATACTAGATATCAGCATCCTAAGTAATTACACCTGAATATTTAAAGTATAATTTTTGCAGACAACATAATTATTTGCAGGTTATTACATAGCACAGAGGATTTGTCTTTGTCAAATACTTTTTTTATTTGCTACCTTTAACCAGTCTCAACAGATCTGATTGCTACCATGCAGAAAAGTAGAAAAAAGTGAATGAATATTCAGTTCATCCTAAGTTCAAAAATTCTTCAGGCAAAGATATTCAAAGTACAGATAAATTAAAATGTAATTTAGCATTTTCTTCCACTTCAGAAATTAACGGCTGTGTTCTTTGTTTAGCCCCTATTATTCATATAATGGCAAGTTCTAGGTCACTGCATACAGACGGCTGATATTTAGCAATTGATCTTAGTGGGGTTTAATTGGTTGTCTTGTGAGAATTGTGTGTTTCCTAAATAAAGATCAAAATGCATTCCTACTAGCAAATCCTTGTTTTCCAGAAAAAAACATCTATGGGGGAACACTTCAACAAATACAATGAATGCTGGTATTGTTTCTCAGTTTAAATTTTCTTCTGACATAATCCAATTTTCATTAACATTTATGGAAATGGCTGCCATGGACTTCAGGGATAAGTGCATAAAATCTTGTTCCTTTATTTGGAATTTATTTGTCAGAATTATTTTTGCAGAGTTTAGGTCCTTTATAATAATGTGATCGCTTGAAGGTTCCAGTCTAAAACTGGTAGGACAAAACAAAACCAAAAATTCTATACAAAGTATAGGGGTTGTTTAATTGCAAAAAGTCAGTATAAAAATATTTAAACATTCATCTGCCCTGACACCATCTTCTGGAATGCTGGATACTGGCTCCATAAGGTAGCCTTTTGGGGGGGGCAAAGAGGTGTTATTCATTTTGTCATCTTCTCTTTTTTATCCAAGTCAAAATATTAGAGATTTCTCCAACTTTATTTTAGAAATGTCTAATCATTATAGATAAATTGACTTATTTCATTTCTATGGAAAAACATTTCTTGCTAGCTCTTTTATTGAGAGCTGCAGGTCAGGATCCTCACACCTGTATATCATCTTCAGCTAAAACCATTCTCTCATTCTATATAAAGGATTTTCTTAAGACCTGGAGCCTGAGTGACAGATCTAAGAGACAGCCTGTCGTGTCCACTCACAAAGATAAAACTCTCACTACCTTGTATCTCAACATATGAAAGGATTTTTTTTTTTTGTTTCAGATTAGAAAAGACAGTCCTCCCTACTAATAGCCATAGAGATGCTGCTACAAAGATTCTGTTTCTATTCCACCGGATTTTAACAATTACCCATCTCTTCCTCGATTTTGCCTCTATCTTCCTGTTCTGTACTGTGTTAAATATATTTCCCTTCTCTGTACCCAGCCTGTATCCAGTCTTGCCGTTGATTTTTCCCTGTCTGGACCACAATTACATTCCCTGTCACCCACCTGGGAAAATTTTAAAGCAAACACCTCTGTACTTGACACTCCCCTTTGCCGTTTGGGAGGAGCTACTTGTACACCATTGTATTTGTCTTTATTTTCTTTTACTAAATCCTTTTTTTTATTAAATTGCCTGAGAAAAAAAAAATGGCAAAAGTCATGGTAGCAGGACTGCCTGTCATATTGATGCACATCATAGTCTTTTTCTGGCGCTTGTACCTATCTGATGTTTCATTTAGAATACTGATTCTTTGCAGAAGAGACCTTTTGTTATTTTTGTTATTAGTTTCTAATACAGCAGCCTACTAGCTCGTGAGCAAGACAGATGCTAATATAGATAATGACAATAACAACATCAGTAATTTACCCTGGGAAATGATCATGCACAGAACACTCTTATGATTGGAGAACTACAAAAGTGAACTTTTTGCTCTCTTTTCCTTTACAGTGAACTCTGACCTGTCCTTAGTTTGCAACATATGCACCATAAAATCAATTAATATTCTCGTCCAGTGCAAGGTATTACATGTTGCCTACAGTCACTTTATGAAAAGTTTATCATAATTTTTCAATTTTCTGTCGTTTACAACAATTTACAACTTTCTGTCATTTGTGTTAATGCAGTGAAACCAATATGAGTTACCTACAGTCTTCAGGAAGTCTCTTCTGGGTCACACTGATCTTGCGTACAGTAACAAGACACTGCAACCAGTTATCTGCGCTGTGACTGAAGGATGAGCTGGAGAGCCTTTACACTGCAAAGCAAACCAGAGTAGAGAATGCATAGCTCCAGTGGATCATTATGCCACAAGGAGCAGCCAATGAACTCTTTAGTGTATTTTGGATGACTCCAGGATAATGTGAAATGTAACAATGTAACAATGGTCACATAACAAGGTATAAGCATTACAGTGAAGTTCTGTAAGTGTTACCACTTTTACTTATTTCTTTGGCATCGGTGCATCTGGCTGTGAACAAAATAATAAGAATGAGGAAAATCTGTAGTCTTAGGTTGCTTTCTGGGATTGTTAAACACAGGACAGGAAGAGGGCACTAGACTCACAAGGCAGACTAAAACCATACAAACTTGAGGAAAATGAGGTAACTTAAGTACCAAGGTGCTTGAGGCAGGCAAAGTTTTAGATATACAGGTGTCACCTAACTTCTAGAAATCAAAGGGCATGCTACTACCTAAAGCTCCCTTTGAATATAGGCAAAATTCAAATTTTAAAAATCCTAATTTTTACCAGGAAGATCACCTTCAAGAAGCTACTCTTATTTTGTGTTTAACCTATGTTGAAGAATGCAAGCAGTGTGATAAACAGACCATTTAAGGACTAGATTTTACCTTCAGTGAGATTTGCAACATGTATTTTTCTCCATGTTCAATAGAATATACTTCAATTCCTTCTCTCAGTATAATGAGGAATGTGAAACTTAAATTGAGATATGGGAGGACTTCCAAAACACATTTTCGTGCAATGTCACAGGTCTCCAATATTTAGTATAAGGTTTCTCAAGAGCAATTGCCCTGTAGTCCTTAAAGGCAAGATATAAAAAAGCATTCCAGTATGTACAGTATGGTTTAGGTAGGATTTAGAAACATAAATCCACAATAAAGATCTGTAAGAACATTGATTAACCTAAGAACAGCTTAAGTGTCCAGGAGCCCATGTGGGATTCATGATCTAGATACCTAGATATCTACAGTGTCCATAAGGGTTTCCTCTCACATTATTTGGATCTACAGTGTCAGCATTTAAGACTGAGCTGGTCATTCAAACGTCTTTATAATGAGTGACGAAAAATACATAAGGTAAAATTTCTTATTTGGGGCCATTTTAGGCATTGACATTAGGATGAGATCTATTATGCCATAGAACTACCTACTTCACTGACCATAAGAAGAGTCTACTTTGTATACATACATATTTGCGCAGATGACTCAGACTCGTATGAGTCTATATTTTTTTTTAGGAAAATTAATTTGATGTCTATTGCATGTGCCCAGATTCATCTTCATGGAGTGGTTCAGCAGCTTTTGAGGGCCTCACTTCTACATAAAGCTGTTTCTAATTCAGCACTATACTTGGATCTCCTGAGATGAGGAATCTAGTAGGCACAGTCTGAAACTATTTATGCTAGACAGACAACAAAGAGCAGATTGATGAGGACAGAAATCATACAAATTCCAAGATATGAATGAGGTACATGAGAAAACTTCTTTAGACTCTGAAGTTTTGTCAAATGTAATAAAATAATTTCCCGCTAGATCAGTGGATTGCTTCTTCAGCATGAGGACAGATGTACACACCCTCTCAACCACTGGATTTATTCCAGATAATCACATATTTCATGCTGACTTGTGACTTCCATACCTAGGGTCTGGCATGAAGGAATGATAATACTCCATACTTCTTGTGAAATTTATTTCTTAACTGTCAGTGCTTAATGTTTGGTGAAAAGAGGGTTCATCTACTACAAAAAAAACCCACTCATGTTCAGTATTACAGAATAGATAAAATTATTGAGGGAGGAGAAAGACCCTCATGTGAAACTAACATAAGGCAGTATACTTTTTAGACCTATTAGAAAAAGAAAAATCTGTGGTGCCATGTGCCCATATGCCTATAAATATATGTTACATCTGTGTAGAGTTATCTTTATTTTGAAAGCATTTATCTGACAGAACGGTTCCTATTCCGGTAGGCCTTCTCTCACCTTCTCTCTATGGAGTCTCATAGTTGTAGTACTTGTCTAGCATAATGTTTTGAAACTACAGATGCTCTAATAGCAAAAATATACTTCTGGGACACCAAAAAGTGGATACAAAGCCAAACATGAAGGGATAAATTTCCTTTTAAAAACTGAAATAGTCTCCTGTGAAAATTACAAGAATTTTAATGTGTTTGAAATTATTTTTTTCATATCCCAACAGTCAAGAGATAACAGGACAGACACTACATTCATAAAGCAAACAGTATGTATCTTATCTGTAGGAGTGCAAATATATGTAGTATTTACATTCACACTTTCTGAGGCAGCTTTTGCCTGAGGGAGGCTCTCAATTATTCTAGCTGTACCAGCTCCAAGGATCTAAACTAAACCTAGACATGAGGGTAGCATGAGAAACAGGTATGTACCACTTCTTTCTGTGCCCAACAATGGTAGCGTTGCAATACTGGTAATAATGTTGAGTCTAACCACTTGCTTGACACTACTATCTGGTTTACTGTGAAATGACCATGTAGTTAAAAGATGCATTTCCCTTTATCATCACATTTCATCAGCACAAAGCAATATCAAGAAATCATTCTGCCTAGGAAAATACTCCATCATTATTACTTGCTCTAATTTATTTTTACATTTAGAGGAATGGGAAATAACCTGTTCACGCTCACTTTTCAAAAAAGTGGGTCAAACATTTGAAGATGTGTGGAGTATGTTGTTCACAAAAATAATAAGCTATATGCCACCTGTTGTTTTAAGATTTGATCGTTCCCCTAATGAATTAATTTTACTTTACAGAGGAGAATCTCAAAGATAACATTCAGTATTTCCCTGAGAAATTACTACTCTAAGAGTGATACTTTATCCCGTGCAGTTCAAACAAAAATTCCAGTGGGAAAAGGGCATCACAAATGAAGCCTCCTAATTGCTCATCAAAATATAAGATTGCTCTTAAGCGATAAGGGAAAAGAACCACAAAAAAAAAAAGAGACTTTAGAATCAAAAGAAAACAATGGAGACTAGGGACAAAGGCTGACCAAATTATCTAAGACACTGCTTCCTTCACTGTGCTTTGCAGACACAAAGTGGTCCAAGTGTGCTTATTAAATCACTCAGGAAATGTTTAAATTTTATAGCAGCCCACAGTTCAAAATTTCTGAGGAGGATATTCCATGCTGTGAAGGTTTCAGCTTATGCCGTGAAAGTAAAATAGAAAAAAAAAAAGAAAGCAAGAAACACACAAGGAAAAATATAAAATTGAGCAGAAGATTGACTGTAAAGGTGTAATGATTTGAGAAATGAAAATTTAAAAATTGATAGATATTCCCCACTACAGCAAACTTGCAAGTGTCCTCCATCTCCTACAAAATTCCTGATGAAAACATCTTATTATAGCATATACTCATTGAGTTTCCCCTCCACACAAGATTATCAGACTAAACCAGACCAACTTCTTAGTGGCACAGTAAACTGGCTAATGAAGGAAGAATCTCATTAATCATTAGGGAAATACTCTTCCGTAAAGTGATTCTATAAATCATTTATCTAGGTGAAAGTACTAAAAACTTTAGATTGAAAGCCTGTCAAGGCACAATCGTGGTTTATCTGGGAATCTTACTAAAATGTTGTCTACTAAGAGTATGTGTATGTGGGATGAGGGGGAGTTAACTGGATTTGTGCCTTCTTTCATTTCTGTGAGATGTTCAATAGATCTTAAAGCTTATTAATTTTATCACCTCAGAATGATCTGCATTAAGGAATTTGGTTTTCTCTGGTTTTGCCAGAGGAGACATTGATGCTCGTGTCTCTGATCCTTGACATTTGGTCTCAGAGCCAGAAAGCTATTTTCTGATTGGATTTTTTCACATTTTGCTTAAATCACTTGGCACTTGCATTTATGTGGTCTCTGACATGGAGGTGGGCTGGGTGGTCTCTGTCACTAGTTTTCAACTGAAAGAAACAAATGAACTAGACCAATGAATTCTGTAATAGTCTCCTTGACAGCTATAATCTAATTTCAGCAGCTCATAGCTTTTGCATTTTACTCACAAGGTCCTATTTGAATTTTCTAGTGAACAGTCATGCATTCAAATATAATTTGTTGTCTAAGGCATATAATTTCTTTAAGCTCCTATTGAGATAATTTTCTATTCTGATAGACCTCAGAGAATATAATTTCTGGATGGGAAGCTTGCCTTAAGAATGACGTTGTGCTTATGCCCACAGGAAAAAAATCCTGCAAGTTGTTCTCTGAACTGAATAGCTAGGTTACAGTCCTGGTTTTCACTACAAAATCTTGACATTTATTGCTTAAAAAAATTCTATTTTCTATGCATCTGCTCACTATATGCAAAGATTCAGACATAGAGTCATCCTATCCTTCAACAGTAGTTTTCGAAAAAGCTCAGCAACAAAAACAGACAGGAAACATTCAAAAAACTTTATTCTATTAAAAACCCTGAATTTAGTTCAGACTAGAAAAAGCTGGGTGATGCACAGTTTCAAATGTTTAAGATCCTGAATCCTATAATAAATTTTACATTTTCTATGCACCTGGAGCACGTATGAATATGAACCTCTTGGTTCATTCAGTCCAGTAATGTAGTACTGCAGGCAATTATGTCATGCCTTATACCATAGTTATCTAAATACAACACAACATTTCTGCATCCATTAGGGATGCAAAATCCAGAGGTTATTTGAGATTTGCCCATTAGGAATGTATCCTGGAATGGTAAATTGCAGCTCTGCTGCCCTCTGCTCAGAGGCCGCTCGAAGCTGATCCACTGATGCCCTGCAGCAAATGAGAGGCAGCTAATCCCTCTTCCACTAAATGAAAAACTGCTTTGCTTTGTCTTGATTCTGCCAAGAGACTGAGCCTAAATGTGGGCAGATACAGTGAGTGAGTGACCCCTTGCCTATGCGGGGTGATAAAAGCCCAGTTACTTTCCATGGAAGTAGAGTAATTTAGCTTACATTTACCACTGGAAAGGAGAAGCTGCTTATCAAAGTGAGAGTATCCATGCCTTCATACCTCATTAACTTGAGACAATGCAAAGTACCTTATTCTGAACTTATTGAAAATACTTTTACTAACGTGATCTTGTGAATTTTAGAGTCGTGTCCTTTTCAGTTGGGTTAAACACAATGATCTGACATCTACCTTAAAATAATGATTTGTGTTCCTTTATAGGGAAGTCTTTTCAGAAACCAGATCTCTGATGATTAGATGTTTGGTTTTGAATTTCCTCTGAAATTTACTCATTATGAGTTATCCTTGTTTGTCCTGGGGCTAACATTTCCCTTCAGTTTATGTAACATTTATTCCCCAGTGCATTTACAGGTAGCAGTCTTGTCCCTTCACAGCTTCTGTTTTGCTAGACAAGATGAAATTCATTTATCTCACCCTGTTTGTTAGATTCCCTTCTCTGATACAGCTAATAGCCTTTCTTTACATCTACGTTCCAAATTCATCTGCCTTGAACACTTGTACAATCTGCACATTATTACCAGTGAAGTTTCAATAGGGTCTTTTAATAAGGAATTATTATAATCCCATTATATATTCTTCCTAAAGCAACTTCAGATAAATTAACTTTTTCAGTATCAGAGTGTATTAGTTGTCCATAAGTATCTTGTGACTACCTAATATGCTAGGTGATTGTCTCCCTGTGTTGCTTCTGCTTACTGATCTCACAGCTAAATGCAAAAAGTCATGGATTTTAATTTTTCTTGTTCAATTCCTGTTCATTTCTATTAGCTTGAGAATATCTAACTTTTCTCATACCATATTCCAGTCCTTCTGTATTGACGATGTCCTTGAACTTGTGTCACTGTCAAATGTCAGTGATGCAAACCAATTCTCACGCCAACATCATGAGCTCAGGAATGATTACTCATCTCCCCACTTTCCATCTTGTTTTCATCACAACCAACTACCTTCTTAACAGATTTCACACTTGTTCACCAATTTTTCTATCAACCACCAACAACCCTATTTTAATTTTTTTCCACAACACTGTGCAAATTTATTTTTTTTTTTTTTAATCCTGCAAGACCAGGCACTTTATCAAAGAAATAGAGAGGACTAGTTTGGCACTCCTACCATGGTAATTTAATTGTTTTTAACCCATTTTCCATTATGCAGTGACTTTGGTAAATTCCTCCTTTAGTAGGAAGGAATTTTGTTCTCTAGCCTGGCATACTATGACAAACTAATGAAGCTATGCTCTTCACGGGTATATCTGGTGACAATAAGTTGATTTGTTTTATTTTTTTTTCCCTGAAGAAATAATTCCTGCCTCTTTTCCTGTTTATAGAAAAGTAGAGTTTGGTCTTCCTTGGCTTTGCAAGAATATAATGTTAAATGTCTCAAAAATGTTTAAGATCATTCTTTAGCTGAAGAAGCTCCATTGTTGACATTTTGACAAAGATTTTATGTCAGACAAGGGTGTGTAGAGTACTAGAACTAAACAGATGTTAACCAAACTCCAAACAGTTTAGTCAATATGACTTTTCCTTTTTCAGTCATGCAGGACCGTTCTGTCTTGTGATTAGAAAGGTAACTCGAAGAGTTACAAGATCTGAATATATAACAAGATCCAATAACATTAACTACATTTGGGCTAAAGAACCATTTATAGTGCACCAAAAAAAAATTTGATTGTTTCTTTTTCATATCACCTGTAGTAATAAATCTGAACGATACATAATGAGGTAATATTAGGTAACAACAAAAAGATTCCCTTGTAAATATCCTGTATGATCAGGCAACACTGTAACAACAATCCATCCAAATACTCTAAGATTTACTAGGTCTTTTAAACTTTGGAGACACATTTGGGTTAACAGGTATGTTTTAGATTAATAAACTGTATTTTTAAAGTGAGATAAATAACTGCAAAGAGCTTGGATGGCCTGACCTCTTATATAGCAGAAACCAGATATTGTCAGTGATCTAACTCCATTAGGTTATATTTGGTTTCTACACTTACATGCAGAATCAAAATCACGCTCACGCAAGGCCACTCCACCAGTGCTGGATGACCCAGCTGGTTATAAGGATAAAATGAAATAATAAGAGGTCAAGTAATTACTCAGTGAAAAAAAAATGTCAAAGACCCTGGAAGGAAGCTAAAGATGAAGATCAGCATTTTGTGTTTTTACTGATATGACATATTAAACATGAACTTAGTGTCTATGATGAAAGCTATCATAATATCACTGGTAGACACAGAAGAGGCAATTTTAAAGAATGTTTTGAAGGAAAAGCTTAGTTTATGCTGTTCTACAATTCAAAGAAATGAAGTAACATTTCAACTAGTACAGAAAAACCTCTAATGGGGTCACTGCAACAAAATCACCCTTTCTTTCATCGTGTGAACCCCACAGACTGTCACAAGAGATACTGGCCCCAGTCATCCTCTTCCTTTAACTTGGTTTATGTCAAGTAAGTAAAGCAAAGAATTGTAGTGCTAAGCTGCTCGACCCAATCTATTCAGCCACAAGTGGAGGTTGTTTATTGCCTGTACACAGCTACTTTAGTTTTACTGACATAGAGAATGTAAACAGGAAGGAAGATGTGTCAGGAAAGCTGCTGTATGCTTCAGTTGTCCCCAGAAAATGGAGCAATGTTTCAGTATCAGTCAGAGATACCCTATAAAGTATAAAGTAGACCAACCATGATCTTCCTCAGTCTATGTTAGCAGGATGATGTGCTGCCTTTGCTCTGTTTGCTCATGTGGCATGTCCTAGTTTCACTCTGTGCCCCTTGGCTACACTATGTCAGAGAAAATCCTTGGGACACATTCATTCATTAAGCAAAAGGATATTTATGGACTTCTGTTAGGTCATTTCCCTTCAGAAGTAAATGTCCACAATGTTTTGCAGGCCAAATAGCATATTTTATACGGTTGTTGACAGCATCCCAGAAAAAGGTTTTGTCAGTTGAAGGAGTCTATTATCAAAGTACCCAGTACAGATAAACATATACTTTAACTTCTTAAAAGTTATATATCAGAAAATACTTTCCAGAAGAATAAAAACATCATTCTCAAGGCAGATAGAAAAGAAATAAGATAATTTGCTTTCCATCAAATAATAGGAGTATAAAAATACATTAAAGTATTTCTATCTGGAAAGACATTTCAATATAAAAAAATTTCCCATTTTGGAAAGTCTATAAGCATGAAATATATGAAACAGGAAAGAATACACCATCTTGAACATTGAATTTAACTTTCCATTAGCTTATGTTGATGATTAAATTATGCTGATATGAGGGTTATTGTGCCCTTGAGCCAAAGTTTAACAGTCCGCTTACAGTCTAGTAATAGAGATTTTAAGGAATGATGATTCTGTCATACTGCTGGTGTTATAATAGATATATTTGGATGGCTGTTCACATACAAATGTATTTAAATGAAACGAGCATCGTATCAATCATGATCTGCAACACATCTCGGATTTTTTCTGGCACTTTACCTACTTAAATAGTGTCTAAATTACATCTAAATTATAAATACTGTTAATATCAGCAGTTAAAGTAATATTAGCCTAACAACAAAGGAGGTAGATAGCAGAAATATTTTGTTACTTCACTATGACCTATAACATCATTGCATTGTGTGATATTACTGCCAGAACCTGCCTCACTATTTTCACTTTGTAGAGATGTCTGCATCATCCTTAAAATTTATTATGCTGCAGAAGCACAGATCTTTGTTGAGAGGTAACATATCATGTGTCTCCAAACATATACTTAGTGACTGCATGGTCTATAAGGCCCTGAAATAAGGTGCCCAATGTCAATAATTTTCATACAATAATAATTCAACTTTAACATTACAAGGCTTTTTAAAGTCTTTAACATCATAGATGTGAAGAATTCATTCACTTCACCTGGTTTGACACCTTACCTGCTTGTATCCTACCCTGGAAATGTTTCCTTAAACAAATTCTTCTGAGGCAAAGTGACAATGACTGCACTTCAAAACTATATCCAGTAGCAGGTATATGCCTTGAAATAAAATCTTCTCTTTTCCTAAAGATGTCCCTTTGGGATGTCCCTGCTCCTTGCAGGGGGGTTGGACTAGATGACCTTTGAAGGTCCCTTCCAACCCTAACCTATGAATCTATGATTCTATGATTCTATGTTTTCTGTTTTTTATTATTTATAAAACTGGGGGTGGGGGGGAGATCTATAAACTCACAATGCTTTTATTAACAAAAGCTCTAGATAAGTAAAAATCATTCATTATCTAAGCTTTTGGAAAATCTGTCAGACTAAATATAAGTGTTTATGCACAAGAAAAGTCACAAAGTTTTAGAGTAAGCCAAGCTGTTCCTGGTATCAAATGTAACATGATCTGTGCAACTCAGCAGTGAGAAAAGGGCCAATCGCATATTCTAGATATGCTGAATGGCAAAAACACATGGAAAAACAGTATATGTTGGTCTTACTTTCACGTCTCCCTGATCTGAGACTAAATACATATATGAAAGAACAGCTGTGGGTCCTAAAGCCCTGTAATTAGCTAAAACAACCACTGGAGCACAAGAGCAAAATATCACTCTCTCTCAATGTTCTCCCTCTGCCAGTGGCTAAAAGAGGATTCTTGGGGAAGAGTACAGGAAGTATGACCTGTGCAAAGTGATCATTTCTAGAAAACAGTAATTTAGTACCTTGAGCCAAAGGTTGTGGTTGAACCGTAATGTTAAATGTTCTCCAATGGAGCTCAACTTTATTAATTTCTTTTTGAACTTGTTTATACTTTGACCTCCATGAGACCTGTGGCAATGAGATCCACAGTTTAATAACAGAGAAATAGTAACAAACTGTTCCCAGTTTACCTTCTCCACACAATATATTCTTTTATGAATTTCCATTGTCTTTCCTTCCAGCTGTCCCTTTCCAATCTGAAGCCTCACAGACTGCTTTGTCTGTCTTTACACTTCTGCTTTTACTGCACCCTGTGGCAATGAGTTCCACAGTTAAATAAATGAGGAAACAAAATAAAATAATTCTGATATTTTTTCTCCACACTATTTACAATGATACAAATTCTTACATTATCTTTCTTTAAATTGTCTTTTCTAATTTGATGAGTTCTTACCCATTTTATAGGTAAGCTTCCCTTTTTAGTAGGAGGTTCCTTCAAGCCTTTAGTAACCTTTGCTACGCTTCTCTGTGCTTTTCTTAGTTCTTCATTTCTTTTTGATGAAGGAAGACTAGAACCCACAGAAGTTTTTAAGTTAAAGGCACACCATGGATTCTTACTGATATAGTGATCGCTCTACTTACTTTTGATTCCTTTTCAAATAATCCTAAACAGTCTATTTGCTTTTCCAGCCGCTGTGGAGCATGTGGTGAGCTTTTCAGATAGCTATCTAACAAGATTTTTTTTTCTGCCTAATTTTAAGTAAAGTATATCATTATGCATCCATTTTTTTCCACATGCATTGCTTCTCACTCATCCACACTGAATTTCATTTGCCATTTTTTCTCGTAATCATTCAGTATTGTGAGACTGTCCTGTCTCTCTAGGCAATCAGTTGTAGTTTCTACAAGAATATTATTTCAGAGGCAGATAACAAGGGTCAGTCATTAAGATTTGTTGTCATGTGAGAGAAGCTAGTTATTGTCTTTTCTGATGTGTATTCAAGAACCAATGATAAGGTACATATATTTATCCACTTTAGATATTTATATATATATCTTTATGGACAGATTGATATAAAATACAGATTGATATAAAACATACATTTTTATTTGAGTTACACTTTATAATGAAATATACACAATGAGTTAACAAAGCCAGGGTGAGGAGGGAGGATTTACTTCTTGCTAAAGCAAAAGTTGTTTATTAGCTAGGAAAGTAGACAAAGTGACATCTGATTTTAAAAAGGCATATAAGCATTTCCAAGGATGTGGATTAATCTACTTCTTTGGATTAAGAGACATGACAAGCTGTCTGTCTCTTGCAGAAGGAAAATATAAAAAAAAAGTTTAGGGGAAAGAGATTATATGTATGGAACCTTGGAGGATTTCAAAGGAGAGATTGGCTATAAAACCTAACATGCATCACTGAGACAGGGTGCTCTCTACTAATACAACAGGAGGAGCATGACAAGCAAAAATAGAAAATCCCTGACAATCACCTTGTCTGGACAACTTATCACAAATCACCTAAATATGAGAAAAAAAAAAGGAAGAAAAAGATAGCTGTTTCTCACCTTAACATTAAAGCAAGCAAGTTAAGCATAGTTTTTCTTTCTTTGCCTCCTTTCTTGTTTTGTAAACTTTTGTAGCTGTTTGCCTTCTTTGTTGCAAACAAAATAATTTATTCTGCATTTTACTTACCATGGTTTGAGTTAGATGTACAGTAGAGTGAAATACAACTGGTAAGTGGGTAACAATAAAGCATTCCTCACACAAAAGTGAAATAAATCTATTAACGAAGCTTCCTAAGCTGCCCATGACGGAACTCAGACTGCCAGGATATTATTTCGAGGATCCAAAGCATAAAAGGATGTGCCTGGTTTTGTCTACTTAAAGCAGATAGAGGAGGGGCAACAGAAGTGGGATGGGAGGAGGACACTCAGGAGAGGGATTACTGTTTCCTGTAACTATTGGGAATCAGGATATTTTTCTGTAATGGGGACTCTGGCTGGACCCTGTAAACGTCTTGTAAGTTTTCTTCAGCTGCTTTTTATGACTAGTCATGAGAATTTTTCACTTCATTATTCTTCACCCTTGTGACTTCATTTAATGAGCTACTGAATAGCAGAGATCTAAGCATAAAATCTTGGATATAACTTTTCTACTACTGAGAAAACTGCTCATGTATCCCCATCTTATGTTTCTTGTTCTTCAGTCATTTTCTAATCCTTAAAACAGGACCTTCCTCCCCTCTCATGCTTTCTGAGGTTTGTTTAAACCCAAGTTGAATATCTCAGATGCATCAATTTCCCACACACTCCCTGATTCCTTCTGATACACCTGTGTAATGCATCTTATTTCGAAGTCACCTGTTCCACAGTGTGGAACATTATTGCATCTGTTTATTCATCCTGTTATTTACTATGGTTTATAACAAGCTGCCTGATATGGAAATCCGGTCTATAATCTTAAATTAATTATAAAAAAAAAAAATAATCATTATTTAGATCCTATTTTCTTCTCTCAGTTCCTTGATTCATGTTTGCTATAAGCAGTAGATTACCCCTCAATTCAAAATTTATCAGTTTAATTTTTAAGTGACTCATGAACTTTTGGATAAATGTCATTAATTCTATCTTTCTCTATTTTTGTTTTCAGCAACATCATGGAGTCCTAAATATCCAAGATAACAGTCACAGTCAGAGTAGAGGTCTAATGACCTTTCCTTTTGATCACATTTGTCAGGCTGGTTGCTGACTAGATATATGCAGTGACCAGAATATTTCTGTACTGAACTATAATATTTTATATTATACACCACCTCATCTCAATAAAACAAAAATATTTTCATGTGAATTAAGATGTTACCTTAATCTCAATTAAAGGAACCTTTTTTTCAAGCAAAGTGGAGAGTAAAAAGTGAAGCTAAAATATCATGATCTATGAGTACAGATGGATTAAATTCTTCACTGTTTCTATATATGCATCATTTAAAGTTGTGAAATCAACCACCGGCCACCTCAGCAACAAGCTTAGAGTGCCATTGTCTTTACTGTCCTAAAGCATCACCAAAAGATGATCCATCAAAAATCTGAATTCATAAAAATATCAGTGTTCATTATGAAAGCCTAACAAGTTCTAGCTTTCGCTGAAGAAAGATATAGATGCTTCTGTATGGTGAGTTATTCTTTTTCTTGCTGTAGTAGTACTGTTTCCCATGAAAGAATATAGTCCTCTAATTTCTGCATCTTTTTATTGCCATCCTGAGGTGAGATAGTGGGGTTGTTTAGGAAATTCAGGAAAGGGATTAATTTTGCTCCAAACTGAACACTCAACAATATTTTTGCTTCACCATATCTCAGTCTTCCTACATGGCAGAGGACACTGAATTTTTTTTTTGCTCTAGTCAGAATGACACAGTTACCAAAAATAACGTGGTTTGGAGATGAATATAAAAAAGTGAGTCACCTTTCCTAAAATGAATGTCTCTGACAAATCAGACTTTGGAGGTCTATATCTGTCCAGTGAGAGCTTCATTCTCTTGAAGAAGTCATCAGCTGGCTCTGTCTAGTCACTGAACTTCCAACTGAAGTGAGATGAATGGAGCTCTACTCACATAGTTCTGACGGATAAAATGACAACTTTTTCACTTTAACCTATCTGAAGTATAGAGCAAAAGCATTCTTTTCTGGCCATACTTCTTAACACCAGAAAAATAATTTCAAGCTGGATGAGGTGAACTGTCTCTCTATTGACTCATAGAAAAAAAAAAAAAAGAAAAAATCTTAACATATTCATGAAGATTTTATGACATTTTTACAAAATTAATTGAAATAATAATCCTTTCACTAGTTGCTAACCATGAATAGTGGCATAAACTGAAAGAGATTTTAGAATTAGTATAAAGAGAACATTTGTATATCAGCTTCTTGCCAGGTAAATGGGGAGAAGTAAAATGGCACTGCAAATTGGCAGAGAAACAGCCGGATTAACTGTGAAAATTAAAGCTTTTTAGAACAGTCCTTAGATGAGAAATTATTTTCTTTTTTTTTTATGAAAAATGTTAATGAATTTCTAAGCATTTGAGTAAAATACAAATATAATGATTAAATATACAAAGCAACCCCTCAGATTAAAACATTTTAGCAACCAGCCGAGACAGATATAAACAGAAGCATTATAATCACTGATGTAGTGAAGAAAAAATTATTCAGTTTCCACTTTAAAGAAGATTGTGCAATGGCATTGGAAACTGGCTGATGTGGTACACAGGAAGCAACGTATCATCCTTCTAAACAGAAGGATTTTTAAGCATGTCTGTTTTTCACACCGCCATATATCCAGAGCCATTGCAACACTCATTCCTGTATGAATTTTTACCATAAGGCCTCATATAATTTTGTGGAAATCCAAAATTATCTAAATAAACTATTTCTACCTGATCTTCTTCTCATCTCAAAATTCCAAGTGCAATTACTGTACAAGTGGTATTTTTTTTTCTTATGCAAAATAGCTAAAATAGAACAAATAACAATGAATACAGATACGAGGTAGGATTCATTGCTCTAATGTCAATGTAAAGATACAACTGGATCCAACTAGGATCCAGTGGTCAAGGAGAGAAACAGGAATTACCAGTGAACAATTTTCTTGGCTGAGGTGGGTATTTGACAAAGGGTAGCTCAATCTCACTTTGTGGTATCCATTTCTCTGCAACAATTATACTAGTAGCCTAACGAAATTATCTGCATCTAGCTTTTAGATATCTGAATTTAGGTGAGATGAAGCATGTCCTTATTGACTGTTACACAAAGACATTGTAGTTTAATGAAGCGAACAGATAAAAGTGGGTCAATGGGGACAGAGAAGATAACAAGTCTCTATTCTTTCTTAGGTCACTTTATATATAGAAGCAAACAAAACAAAACAAAAACAAACGAAAAAAAAACCACAACCAAAACCCCAATGACTACACTCCTGTCACGGGACTGTTACCCTTTACATATTTTGCACTCACACGATGCCTATTCTGCTTTGATTTTACTGGTGTTGCACTACTACAAAAGTATGCTGCCTTTCCCTTTTCCCCATCAACTGAACCATCTTCATGCAGATATTATATATTGCATGTATTGTACTGGGTGTGTGTTGTTAGTATGGGCCTAGTGACTCTGCTGGCAGATGATAAGCAGGGAAGTAACACTGCTTGCCTAAGGCCAAATATCTTCACTGCTGTGCTTCTTGGGGGAGAAAGCTGTTTACTATTGTATCCTCAGAATAAATTTCTGTAACATGGGATGTATACATTACAAAGCAATTTATTTATAAAATAACCTTCCTGTCTCTTCTCATGTAATTGCAAACTTCCCTTCTCTAAAAAAGAAATTGTTTATATATAGATTCTCTGGTTTAGCCGCTGATCTTCATTTTATCCAACACGGTGCAAATCTCATTCTTCCGGCTGCAAAGCAACCCTTTTCTTTTGATCCTTGCACTTTGTCTTTCATCACTTATCTCCAGCATCTTGTCCCCTCTGCCCTCCTTCAATCTCTTACCATTACAGCTACGAAGACATGGGGACTGCAGCTAGAGAGGAGACAGGAACACAGATTTATGCTAAATGTTCAGTACAACTGGTATTTAGACAAAGAATTTGCCTGCAGCTAGCAGGAGAATGAGGTAGATGATTAAATTGGTTTGATGTTGTAAAGAAGTGAGTGACATTTTTATATTTTAATTAAGTAAGACTAGCAACTAGGAGAGGATAGGAATGAAAGAGCAGGGAAGAGAAAAAAAAAGAAAAGAAATAAAAAGGCAACTTGCAGGAAAATATGAATAAATAAGATTACTTTTTAGATTCTGTATTGTAAAGCAGGGGATTATAACAGGATGAATGTGAGAACTTGAAGCTAACAGGAAACATAAGCAGGACTTCAATTATAATATGTTTGGAATGACCTTTTTATCCTAAAGTCTGCAACAGAGAATAATCTGTCAATCCACAAAGCTAATTTTAAAGGACATTCTGGGTATTACTCTTATTTAATGTACCTTGTTTAACATCCTGGTTTTTCATCAGAAGTGATATATCATGGGTCAGATTCCATTTCACTGCACATGCTGAATAGTCATTCTTTACTCATTGAGTAGTCACACTGACTTCAAGGAGATAGCTTAGCAAGTAAGATGCTACTTAGTAAAGCTCAGACCTGACCACATGTTTTTGTACGTCCATCCAGTCAAGGTGCTAACTGTAATACAGGAAAATATTTATTAATTGTGCCCCAAAACCTGACAGTACTCTATTTGACTGTTTTATACAAAGAGGTGCTGGTGTACTTTGAGATTAAATCATGGAGATCATGGACTAGATTATTTCTATTCAAATTTAGGCAGGTACAGGAGATCATTGAGCTGAAAAACCTAACAAACCAGAGCTTCTGCATTACTCATAGAGGGACAAAGGTTTCAAAAGGGGCTGATTCAGACACAGTGTAGTTGGACCTCTCCATATTTTCAGCGTGATAGTACAGGTACTGAACTATGCCAAATGGTGTCTATTGAATGTCCATAAAGGTACATTCTTTCTTTTTAGTGTAGTACAATTCTGTGTTGGTTTTAATATAAACTTTTCTCCAATATCTTTGACATTTTTAAAATCATAAGCTAATGTTAAACTTCACCTATTAAGTATTCATAATATTAATGCCAAAATATTCTAGCTTCCTAAGTAGTTTGTTACAAGAAGATCTACTACATTTAATTGATGTAATTGGAATATTATCCATCCAGAAAGTATGAAAGAAAAAATTGCCTTCTGGAGGTGCCTATCACTCTCACTACTTGAAGAATAAACTTAAGACGACCCATTTAAATTAATCACCTAACCTGCTGAAGTTTATGTGTGCATTGAGTCTTGCATTATGAGGGTTTTGAAACATCTAATTTTGACAGCCATACAGAAGAAGCAACCATATATAGCATTTAACAGTATCTGACAGATCTGTCAATGGACTTTCCTATGACACAAAAGCTTTGGAACTTGTGTAATGCGAAATGTACTTTTTGCAAGAATGGCCAACTTCTACTCTTCATTTCATCCCTTATTATCACTGTCAATGCAAAGACAAATTCATTGATCAGCACTCTGACCAAAGAGGTACTGAAAGTGCCAACCTTGCACTTTAATTGATCTGGCTTTTGTCACTCCTTCCTCTTTTCTAAAATGTATTTACATTCCTTAAATTTTATGGTAAGTCATATTTCCAAATGATTTCTTGAAGTTGGAACCTTAAATTCAGACATTCTGCTTTACTCAGAAAATGTGTTAACTTTGACTCAAGTTAAAGTGAAATTAACATAATGTTTTCGATGCAAGCACCACTAGCTAGACTGTAAACACCACAAACACGTCTTTGTGCCTTTATTTTGTATTTTAGGTGAAGAGACAGAAAGTAATCTTTATTTTTCAATACTCAGAGTTTTCAGGGACTTTTTATCTGAATTCTTTCTGCAGCCAGAATAGACACTCTTATTAACAAGATTATCAGTCTTTCTTTTTCAAATTAACTTTAATATCAGTGTCTGGAGGTAGAAGGAATGTAGATATGCAGATGCAACTATTTGTCATGCCCTACCGCTATGCGTTTGAAAATTTCTAAGCTACCGAATCAACATAGATTAAACCATGTAAAGCAGAGTGCATTTATGAGGAAGATTTGACCTTCACACATTAATTACAGAGTTTCCTAAGGCAGTGAAACATAATACTGTTTTAATGGACTTAAATCAATACATATGGTGGATATCAATACATATAAAAGAATTTGTGACAACAGACTAATGGTGGTGATGTTTTTCAAGCTAACATTGTTTATTTCCCCAGATGGTGTATTTTTATTCTTGTAATCTCCACAGTCACGCATTGTGTCTATGTGCCTGGCTTGTTCTCACAAGAAGATTTCTGCAGAAATTAGACAGTGTGAAGTGCTAAAGGCTTTCTGATTGACTAGACTTGTTTGAGACTAACTTTTGAAGTAATATTGTAATCCAAAGTTCTTCCACCTCTGTAAGGTAGCATTATTGCTTTTTGCTGGGTCACAAGCATGTGATTATTTGAATATTTCTCAGTTACTTTGTAAGCTCGTTGTGGCAGAATTGTCCTTCTTTGTGCATATCCACACAAACAAGCAAATAGTCATAGCCATTTGTTATGGAGGGGTTTTTTTCCCCCACACTCTTTTCTAATTACAAAGTGATGGCAATTGGTTTGGACATGATGAAACATATTAGTTCAAGTAGCAACAATAACAAAAGTGTTAAAAGTATTCTTCTGTATGCTCAAATAGGGGTAAGGCATAACGTTTTACTACTCTGTAGGGAATTATAACAACCATCTTAAATGTAAAGCTGCTGTGAGCAGTTTAGCAACTATCTGAACTCTGGAGAACAATAAAATGCTTGTAAACTCACTTGAATAAGTTCACAACCTAAAGGGAAATAGCGAAAGTGAGAAAAAAATTTTGAAACATCACCCCAATTACTACAATTCCTAAATGCTCGCAGATGTTACTTGTGTTTAGAAAGTCAGTTCACTTACTCATGCCACTTAATATACTTCCTAGCCCTCTCCTTTTAGAATCAATGAATGCAGACAAACGTTTGCAAACACACAATTTGAAATGTAACTTGATACATCATGTTATAATCCTCTGGGAGAATTCAGTGATAGAAAAATCCTATTATAGTGCATAAACTGACTGTTTTTCCCCTTTTGATCAACGTATTTCCATCTGCATTCACCTATAGGACAGGAAATAATTGTGCTGCACAGGCATGCAGAGAGTTTGTTAAAAGCTAAAAAACTAATTGTTGTGAGTTAATGCCAGCAGGCAAATAAACACCACAATCTGCTGGTGTCTTTCTTGAATTGTGGGGGCCAGAACTGGGCACAGTACTCCAAGTGTGGCCTGACAAGTACTGAGTAGAGTGGGATGATCACATCTCTCTCTCTCTGCTAGGAATACAGCCCAGGATCCAATTTGCTTTCATTGCTGCAGCAGTGCACTGCTGACTCATGTTCAGCTTGTTCTGCACCAGGACCCTCAGGTCCCTTTCAGCAAAGCTACTCCCCAGCCACATAGATCCCAGTCTGTACTGTACTTCTTGGTTATGTTTTCCCAGGTGCAGGACCTTACACTTTGCTTTACTCAAAAATCGTTGATCACCAGCCTCTGAGTGTGGCCAATTTCCTCCACACCTCACAGACCACCTACCCAATCTGTATTTTGCCAGGTTGTCTAGAAGGAGGCTGGAAAATAGTGCTGAATGCTTTGCTGAATTCCAGGTAAACAACACCCACTACTCTCCCCATGTTGACAGAAGATGCTATTTTGCTGTTGAAGGTGATCAGGTTAGTCAGACATGATTTGCCTTTGATAAATCTGTGCTGGCTTTTTCCAATCACTTGCTTCATTTGACTTCTAATAGTTTCTAAGAGGACTCATTCCATTACATTCCCAGTGATCAAATTAAGACTAACAGGCCTGTAGTTTCTTGAGTCCTCTTTTGGGCCTTTCTTGTAGATGGGTGTGACATTTGCCCTCTTCCAGTCCTTAAGGATATCCCCTGAACCTCCACAACTTTTCAAAGATGAGAGACAATGGACAGTGGCCTTGCAACCATGTCAGCTGTTTATCTTAATACCCTGGAGTGGATTTTGTCTGGACCTATAGATTTATGTGGGTTCAGCCCTTGCAAGAAGACACAGACTAGACACAGACTCCACTACTACTGGGTCAACACGTGAGTTATTGTAGCGACTTGATCCTGTGATCTGTGGTCCAGCTATGCTGGTAAAGGTAGAGACAAAAAAGTTATTTGGAACCTCTGCCTTGTCAGCATTAGTAGTAACTAGTTTCTCTGCACTGTTTAGCAATGGACCTATGTCTTTCCTGTACTTCTGATTACTGATCATGTATCTGAGTAACCCTTCCTTGTTGTTCTTGACACGTTTGGGCAATTTCAGTTCTAGCTGAGCCTTAGCCCTCCTGACTTCATCTCTGCAGGCCCTAGCAAGGTCCTTGTAGTCCTCACTGGGACAACAAAGGGACTACTGATTCTTAACACTTAACTATGAAGGCAAAGAATCACCTAGTCAAAAGTTGGTCCAGTGTCTCTAGCCAGCCTATTATGTCATCTTTTGGATGACTGCTTAAGAAGTTCCTGAACCATTAATGGAATTAACAGCTTAAAAGTATTGGATGCGTGTACAGACACAGCCTTGATATCCAGCTGTATCACAATTACAACTAAAGAACAAACTTGATTTTCATACTTACAACTTAAATCCCACTGTTCTTGTCACACTTTGTACTACTCGAATTCTATACAAGATAAAAATGGCTTTCATAGAAGCATAGACTTATACAGGTTAGAAGGGAACTCTGAAGACTGTCCAGTCCAATCTTCTGTTCAGAGTAAGTCTAGCTACAGCAGGATGCTCAAGGCCTTGTTCAATTCTATGTTGATTCTCTCTAAAGATGGAGACCCTACAACACTTTTGACAGTAACATTTGACTTCCCTCATTATTTATTTTTTTTTTACTGACATCTAATCAGAATTTCCTGTGCTGTAACATTTTACCGTGGCCCTTTTTCATTATCACTTTGTACTTCTGAGAAGAGTCTAGCTTGTCTTCTCTGTATCTCCTACTATGTAGTCAAATCCAGCAATAAGATAACTGACTTAAGTTTTTCTTCTTAAAGTGGAACAAACCCATGAACCTTCTTGGTTGCCCTCTATGGGACTTATTCCGATATGTCAAAGTCTTTCTTGCACTGAGAAACGCAAAACTGGATGAAGTACACCAGATGCAGTTGCACAGGTGTCAGAGTAATAGAAATAATCACTGCTTTTCCTCTGCTGGCTACTCTTTTGGCAATATAGCCCAGTATGCAGCTGGCCTTCTTCACTTCAGGGACACGCTACTGACTAATAGTGTTTGATGTCTGCCAACACTCCACAGTTATTTTCTAGACAGCTACTTTCTACCTCGTCAGCTCCCAGCTGCTGACAGGGTTATACTTCTCCAGGTGCAGGACTTGACATTTGTTTTTTTGAACTTTCTGAAATACCTGCCAGCCCATTTCCCCAGTGTATATAGCTCTCTCAACATATAACAGACCTGCCTTCACATGGTATCATCTACAAACTTGTTAACATCCCATCCAATCCTATTGTCCAGGCCATTAACAAACATGTTAAAGGTCAGCAAACATTATATCAATCACTGAGGGATGCCACTCATCCTGACCAGACACAGGCTAGACTTCGGATCTCCTATCTCAATGTTTTGATCCTCGATGTCCAATCAGTTTTCTACCCAGTTATCTAGTAAATATTTCGTCAATACTGCTGTAAGGATACAACAGCATAACATGTTGAATGCCTTGCTAAAATCAATGTAAACAGCATCCACTGCTCTCCACATGTCCACAAGGTCACCTATCTCATCACAGAAAGCTGTATACTTCACCAGTGTTCTGCCTCTTGAAAAGCCACAAATCCACAAAGAAGTCTTCTGTTTATATCTTAGAATTCATTTTTCAGTGATCTCCAAAATGATAGGCAAAATTTGATTAAAAGAAAACACTAATTTCCTTCAGTTTCTAATCATTTTCTTTTAGTTAATTGCCTTTTTATGCATAGGGACCTACTATGATATTGGCAATTATGTCATTAAAAAGATGTAAGTAAATGATAATATGTGAACTATTTATTTAAGCTCCTAATTGAAAAATATTACCATTATTTCTACTAACTATAAAGCATGCAATTCATCCTGTAAAACTGATTAGTAATATGCCAAGAAAGATTAATGAGTTTCAGTATCTTGCAGTATTGAAACAGATGTGACATTACTATATTCAGCAAATTTAGTTAAATACTTGCTACAGTTTTGGAAATAGCTCACATCAACAACTTTTTATCACATTTTAGTGAATAAAACATCTTTAACTTTTCTGTCTTTGTATGTGCAATAGCTTATTCTCATCTTTTTGTTAAGTTTTTAATCAATAGTATAAAGGTAGTTTTGGAAGTCTGGACTATTATTAGTCCAACAGGATTAAAATTCAAAAGCTTACACTGTATCTCCATTAAGAGAAAAAGGTTTTTGTAAATAGTCACCTTGCTAAAATTTTTTATTCTCTTGGACAGCCCGATGTCTTATAGTTTACATTGCCTAGTGTAAGAAGAAATGTGTAGATGTGTCTTGGAAAGACAGCCAAGCAGCCAGCTGATATAGTCAAGGAATAATGATAGCTGAGTTTAATTCATAGATTTTAAAATTTGGCTTTTGATAATTATTCAAAGCATCTGTAACCCTAGAAGTCTACGTTTCAAGTGGAAACAGAAGCTCTTTGCTAGATAAAAGTAACTGGAAAAAACCTGTTTGGGCTAGGATACAGAAGGCTCTTAGTAAGAAAATGATAAGCCAGTGTTCTTCACCTTAACCAACATACTGTCGAAGGTGAAGATGATTGAGAAAATCTCAATGAAGAGGACATACTGGTGCTTTTGGTTATAACAAAATTAATTAGCTACTATTAAAATGAAAGGCATTAAGTAATATATCTCTTCATTCAAACTACTCTTTCGTATGGACATTTTGCTACCAAATGTTCCATGTGGAAATTTCTACATACTCAGATACTATTTTGACACAAACTGAAATAGGTAGATGCTGACACATCTTTGATATTTACATTGTATTTAAACATGTAGTGGTTTGGTTTGCATTGCGATAAAGAGCTCCTTTTCTGTAATCCAGTCAACTTCTAAATGGTAGAAAATTTTAACAAATGTCCAATGGCTTTCATTGTTAATTTGCCCTATTATTTTTTTTAATATCTGGAGTAGTGCTGTCTGATAACTTCAGTGAAGTCACAGTCACTGTAACAGTTTTCCTTACATATATTTTATGTAGCATATATTAAAAAAATCTAAATATCACAGTTATTTAAAACTCTGAAAATACATTCAACAACTATTGCTTTTATTTTCCATTAACTTGTGTTGGCATAGATATTTGTTCAGTTTTTCTGGTTCACAAATCACATCTAATGTACAAAGTTTCTGTTTCATATGATGTCTCTAAAAAATCTATAATATTATTTTGATTGAAAATTTCTGAAAATTAGATTTTGATAACATCCCACTGTAGTGTGCAAATGCTTAGCACATTTACTATAGAGTTGTAGAATTTCTTTCACGGTAGATAAATTTGCTGTTACTGTTCTTTCCCTCCTTCACAGAATGAAAGATATATTCCTTTGCAGCTATATAGAATTCCATATCTTTATATACAGGACACTTGTTCTTTGATTTAGAAGTTGATTTTCATTTCACAGCTACTTCTTATTTAATCTGCTGCACTTCACAGAGCTTTTTAAAAATGTGTTTCCAATCCATGTTATACATTTGCAGGCAAAATTATTTTTTCACCTACCTATGTGAATTTGTAAAAGAGAGAGTGCTTCCTAACGCCATAAATACATAAACACATGTATATGATTTAACTGTTCATATTACTTGAAAAGAAGAGGCAAAAGTTATTTTTTACCAGGCAAAGTTTAAAGAGGTTAAAGTACATCATGTTTCATTGAGGAAACAGATGTGTTTACAAACACATTTAAACTAAAGACAGAACTAGATTTTGAGAATTTTTGTGTACACTTGAACTTTATGAGCCTGAGATTTCCTAAAGGAACTGAACTACAAAGGCCTGAAATATATCAATAGCACTTTCCTTTTAGCTTCTGCAGTGGTACTCCTCGAACACCAGAGGGATAGGAGAGTAAGGGTGAAAAAAGGGAAAATCTTGTAAACAGAGTCCATTTCTGTTCTTACATATTTGTTCAACATAGTGCTATAGATTTGTATGGAATAACTGCTTACGAGGTGAATACTGGTAAGCTTTTTTAAAAATTTCCTCCCTTTTTCAGAGTATTTTTCCTAATATTTTTGCCTCCAAATTTTGTATAAGTAGATAAAAAAGAAAACATACACACTCACTCTTTCTCTATAAATGGACACATAGACACACACACTCACTCCCAAATAGATAGACTATGTATATATATATTTATATATACACACACACACGCACGAGTATGTGCAGAGACATAATCAGGGAGAGTCAGACAAAAATTATATTGAATTATAAGTGGAGTTAGAATGATTTATTAAGACAATTGCTCAACTTTCTGCAATATGATCTGAAATCAATGTACAGCTTTCAGTAGAGCCAAAATTTAACCCTCAAGGTGAATTTTTACAATGTGTCAGGGATTTTATTTATTTTTTTAGTTTTACTTTTCATCTTGAAATTGGACTTTTTAAAGAATCTAGGGAAAATATGCATACCCAAACTTGAGACTTTTGCTATAAACATTATTATCTAGCCAGTTTGAGGCAACAACTTTAAGGTGAAAGTACAGTTTTCTTACTAAGGATGTTGTGTCTTTTGTTGATTGCATGAAAATATTCCCCAAGTTGGTTAAACATTAGGACTTTACAATGCACTACCTGACTTTCCAAAACCGAAGTCCAGTTTGTAAAAGTAGGGTAGCCTTCCTTGATCTTTCTTTGTTTATTGAAAGTAAAAAAAATCTGAAAAAGTTTACAGAATATTCTGACCACTATTTATTGTCCATCATCCCACAGATCCAACTGTCTGTGACTACTTCAAAGTATCCATATTTCGAAAGGCACCAAACATACATGATTTGGCAGCATCAGAAGGAATGATAACAGCACCCTCTGAGATACTACGTTAATTATCCTCCTAGATTTCTAACTATTTCTATTGCAGGAACTTATATCTTTAGCTCCAAAACAGTTCAACTTTCTTCCCAAGTGTCAAGATTATTTGCTCTAGGGAACTATAAACTTTTCTCTTTATTCCTCCTTCCTCATGATTTTATTTGAGGTAAAAGAATTGAAAAAAAAAAAGAAAAAAAACTACAAAGAACAACTACTAATTAACATTGCATGTCAAAGATGGAAAAGTTTAAATCAGTTTTGGACAGAAAGGTATGTCACATGGAGACATGTAAACCACTTTAAATAGTGTTTTCTGGAAATAAATGTCAATACATGTCAACAATCTTTCATTACTAATTATATTTCCTTAAAGATTGTTATTATTGTGGTTTTTCATTTCCACCAAAACAAGTGTTTGTAATGGATGGTTCCTAACAAAATACACCTATTTGGAGTCACCTATACTTCTTACAAAAAAAAATGACTAGGTAAGGAAAAAATTACTCTTCCCGAGCAAATAAATTCAAAAGTCTACTGGTAAATGCTCATCATGTACCTCTTTTCCCAGATGAACTCTCCACTTCCTTCTCTCTTTCCAGTAGCAGATTTCCATAAACTATGGCTTTAACTGTACTTGATTTTTACAGTGTTCTAGGAAACATGATAGCTCAATGACATTTAATTTGCCACTGTGGGGAACAGGAAGACGGTGGATTCAGAACAGCAGATCTAAATTTAGATATCCCTGCTGAATGCCATATAAAGACAACAGAGGTTTAAGATCTCATTATAATCAGTAATAATCTAGTCAGAACATTTAGTAGAGCCTAGAGGTAAATTCAGTCCCTGCTTAGCTGTCTACAGGTGTGAAAAAATAAAGGCATGTACTGCTGTCTGAGGTGTCCCAACATAAATGAGGCATCCATATGATTCAGCCAGCTATGCCAAAGGCTCTACAAGACACCTACATCCTTCTGGCACAGCAGTTGGCAGGCAGGCAGAGTACCCTTAATCATGAATTAAGCCAGACACCCGCATTTGGTCAGTAGAATCCAATCTGACTGGCTGATAGGATCTATCCATTTTCTAGGGCCTCTATTCAGTGGCCTAAACATAGGCTGTAGTGTCATTTGAGTCAATGCTGGCTATCTACAGGTACTGCAAAGCAGGTTTCTCAGAATCACAGAACATTTGAGGTTGGAAGGAACCTCTTGAGATCATCTAGCCCAACCCTCTGTTCAAGCAGGGTCAGCTAAAGCAGGTTGCCCAGGACCACATCCAGTTGGCTTTTGATTATCTCCACAGATGGAGACTCCACAACACCTTCAGGAAATCTCTTCCAGTGTTTGACCACTCTCAAAGGAAAATAAAAGTGTTTTCTTGTTTTCAGATGGAATTTAGTGTTTTTCATTTTGTGTCGTTACCTCCTGTCCTCTTGGTGGGCACTACTGAGATGAGTCTGACTCCTTCTTCTTCATTCCGTCTCATCATACAGTGATAGACACTGTCAAGATCCCTTCCCCCTCCGTGACCCTTCTGTTCCCAGGCTGAACACTCCGAGTTCTCTCAGCACCTCCTTGTACAAAAAGTGCTCCAGTCCCTTAATCATCTTCTTGGCGCTGTGCTGCACTCCTTTCAGCAAGTCCATATGTTCCTTTTACTGGGAAGCCCAGAACTGGACACAGCACTCCAGATGTGGTCAGTGTAGAGACATTTCAGGGAGGCATACAAGTATGCTGATTCCACAGAACAGCCTTGAGAGGTTTCTCATAAGGTTTCCCTATAAGGTTTCTCATAAGCCTTTGGGTCATTTCTACCAACCCATCCAGTTATCATCTATGAGACTGATTGAGTCAGTAATTGTAGTAAGTGCAGGATGTGTTTCTAGCACTACTGAAATCCTCTTGTGCTGGCTGTTGAAGAGACTTAGAAGTCTAACAGCCACACTTGGCAGTGCAATCTAAACATAAATTGATGGATAAAAATAAAAGTATATTTTTAAAAGGTTGAAACACAATATACTACTAGCTACAATGAAATAGCATGCACATTTTTGTGAATTTTGTGGTGCTCTTGAGATGTAGACTAAAAATGCATCTCAGGAATGTATTAAGTACGTAGAAAAAAATATTACAGGAACATGACTTAACTTCTACTCAAGGTCATTCAAGGTACATGCTGAAACATTCAGCTGTCTCAAAGACTTCTTTGAACCCAGACCTTTCATTATGCTATAAACACTTTTTTTACTCTCAAAATTATGTTAGAAAGTAGAAAATTTGTTTCTTCACCTAGAATATTCTTCCCAGAGGGTCTGAGATTAAAGACAAATTGTGTGCTCTTCTGTCTCTATAATATACTTTCCACAAAACCAATACATGCAATACATGCTTCAGTATTATTTCTAGGGTGCTTATGTGTAATATATTATATTGTTGCCAGATAATGCCTTAACACTTGAAAAGAGTAACCATTTTTCAAGTTCTCTGAGTTGATGAATGTGTCTGAAGGACTGTTTGGGAAAATAGTCCCTCCTTCTCATGCCATGCAGCAATAAAATTCATTGGAGAAAAATAAACACATTGATGTTGTAATGAAATGAGAATGCTGTGTGATCTACATGAGGAAATAGTCTTGGAAATATGTTCTGAATTATCCTATGTAGCACTCACTCATACAGATGCAGTCCATCATCAGACTTTATCTGGGAAAGACACGAGCTGAATATATTAAAATTGAAAAGGCACATTTGCAGAGAATATGTAATGAGTTCAAGAAAGATGATTGCAGTCAACTATTGTACAGAACATGTGTAATGAAAAAATCAGAACATATTTCAGGAAGAAATAGAAGGAGTAAAATCTTTATTAGTACTCATAAAATCTAAGTGTCAGAAAGCAGGATAGAAATCAATTAGGTTAAGCAAAAGTCAAAAGGCAGATGTCAGGGATATCAAATGAAGACATGATAGCATAAATGGAAGAATGAGAGGAGAAGGACTGGGGGTACTGGTGGATGAGAAACTCAGCATGAGTCGGCAATGTGCACTCACAACCCAGAAAGCCAACTGCACCCTGGGCTCCATCAAAAGAAGCGTGGCCAGCAGGTCAACTGAGGTGATTCTGCCCCTCTACTCTGCTCTTGTGAGACTCTACCTGGAGTACTGTGTCCAGCTCTGGAGCCCCCACCATGAGAAGGACATTAATCTGTTGGAGTGAGTCTAGAGGAGGGCCATGAAGACAATCAGAGGGCTGGAGCACCTCTCCTATGAGCACAGGCTGAAAGAGTTGGGGCCGTTCAGCTTGGAGAAGAGAAGACTTATAGCAGTCTTCCAGTACCTAAAGGGGGCTTATAGGAAAGATAGGGAGAAACTCTTTAGCAGCGCCTATTGTGATAGGACAAGGGGTAAAGGTTTTAAAATAGAAGGAGGTAGATTCAGACTTGATATCAGGAAGAAATTTTTTACACTAAGGGTGGTGGAACACTGGCACAGGCTGCCCAGTGAGGTAGTCGATACCCCATCTCTGGAAACATTCAAGGCCAGGTTGGACGGGGCTCTGAGGAACCTGATCTGCTTGGAGATGTCCCTGCTCCTTGCAGGGGGGTTGGACTAGATGACCTTTAAAGGTCCCTTCCAACCCAAACTATTCTATGATTCTATTCTTTTTAGAGCAAGCAAAGCAAGTGAAGCAAAAAGGTGTATATTGCTAATAGTTGGCAGTTATAAGTTTACAAGGATAAGGAGAACAGAACTAAATACTGTTCTTCCCACATATAAACTAAATAAGAATTTGTTATATAGATTAACTTTTGGATAAGGGGTAGGGAGAACATGGAGATAATTAATAAAAATACAAATTTAAAGAGAAAAAAATAAATAAATTTCTAAAATGAGGAACAAGTTTCTACTGTAGACTGAATGTATTAATCTAGATCTTTAGTATGTCAATGTAATTCCGTTACCTACATCGGACCTAGGCACTGATATGGAAACGTGACTGGAGAAAAAAAAGCAGCTCTTTCCCCACCAAGTCATGTACATCTGTGTGATGGTTTAGCCTGAATTACCACACAGTTTCTTGCTCACCCTCCCCCCTCCCCAGTGGGATGGGGGGAGGGTGAGCAAGAGAATTGGGAAAGAAAGAGAACTTGTGGGTTGAGATGAAGACAATTTACTAAAATAACAAGGGAAAACTACAATAATAACAGAATATAAGGATATTAAAATATACAGAGTGAACAATATATGTTTTCTCACCACCCGATGTCCCAATGACGGATATAGCCCGTCCCGAGCAGCGATCACGGAAACAAAAACGAGTGGCAAGCAAAGGAGCAAAAGGGAGCCAGCAAGGTAGAGGGAACGATGCCAGCAAAACGAGGGAGAAAAATGGATGCCAGGAAGGCAGATACCTGCCCTGGCCAGCCCCCACTTATATACTGAGCATGACGTTTATGGCATGGAATACTCTCTTTGGCCAGTTTGGATCAATTATTCTGTCTGTCTTTCTCCCAGCTTCCTGCATCTGCAAGTTAGCGAGACTTGGAAAGCAGGACAGTGTCCTTGGTCTCATTCACAACAACTCATATCATCAGGGTGTTTATCAACATTCTTCACACACGAAATCCAAAACATACCAGCTACTGAGAGGAAAAATTAACTCCATCCCTGCCAAAACCAGGACAATCTGCCATCCTGGCAGTACAGGTATAGAATGTCAGCTCTCTTTGCCTCTCTTGTAGGTTCATATTTGCAAAGATATATTACTTGTATCTAAGGATTTATTTTAAAAAGCTGCATGTATCTTGAAAATAATGTGGTAACATTGAAAGGAAGATAATATCCTTTGCACATGCAAAAAGATTTCAGGCAGAACATTAAAAAAATAAACAATAAAAATCAATCAGGATTTTAATGTCAAGAAAACCAAATTCTTCCTTGTCCAGAATTGGCAAGAACAGACTGAATAACATTACCTTTATGTTCCTTTACCTAATGTAAACAATTTTTCCCCCAAAGAACAAACATTTGGCAAATGGAAGAATTTTAGAGGGCCAATGTTAGTATATATAAATATAAACTTATTATAAAGAATAATGTATTATAAAAGAAAACAGAAAATTCATTAAAAGAATAAATAAAATGTTACAATGCAATACCAGTGGATAATACTACTTTTGACCAGGAAAATATCCCAAGGCCTCTGCCTAGTCATAAGTACTTCAGCTACTCTCATTTTTGCATGATACTTGATATGGCAGAATGAGTGCATTGGCTGCATGCTGTTCAACAGTAAAAACATAGACAATCCATAATATTCATCTGGAGGACCTGGCAGACCATGTATACAAGGGTAGATTTTAAATATGAACAGGCAAGCTGAGCCCTCCATTTTACTATGGATATTTGTGCGAGTGATAGACTGGGTCAGACTCTGTTCCAAATGAAATCAAAGCATAAAAGTCCCTAGTATTTAATAGACATAAGATCAGGTTTGCTGATTAAAAGAGCCACAAAGATCAGCATATGAGACTTTTCAGTAGAAACTCGTGATAGACTGGTGCCGTTTCCTGCACTATTGGAAAATGATGTCGCACAAAATGCTCCAGTTCACAGCTTCACCACCAAAGACTGCTCTATGTCTATATTATATTAGAGATACAATGCCAAGGAATGAAGGACATTATTCCTTCTCTTGAAAACATGTTTCCAAAAATATCAAGATAAATGACCTTCAGATTTACTTAGAAAGGGTACTAGATGGTGAAGATCAGCTTGAATTTAATCCAGTATCATATTGGCAGCATTATAGGGAATGCTACTCAGTAAATGGGCAGAAATTATATCTACTGCATGGATGCGTAAGCAGTAAATTCACACTTGTAAATCACTTCAGGATCTAACATTGTAAGACCAAGTGATAAAGTAAAATGTTGAGTTTCACCAAGTTCAGAGCTGCAGGAAAGGGAAGTTAAAAAAGGTGTGCTCTGATTCAAACAGTATTTTGATTTTAACATATTCTGAGTTTCTTGTTTCATTGGGAGGTGAGCTCCCCAATATCATAACAAACTGGTATCTTGGGAAATAAGTTGAACATGTGGCTTGACATGGTTTGAATGAAATACAATTCATATAGCCATTTTTAGAGAATAAAAAGCTCATTTCATGGAATTCTATTAGCTCTGAAATGTCTGCTCACTTTAGTAAGAGCCTGTCATCAGCTTTCTCTTGGAGATTAAAATCAATATAAAAGGCTTAGGCTTTGATGCATGGCCTATAGGGGTAAATATTGCAGGCCTTCTCCACTTTTTATTTTTGTGAATTTAATTTGTAATTGGAAGATAAATTCACTGATGCATTTTAGTTCTTCCATACTTCGGCACTGACACAAAGCAATTTTGAAAAATTCTCTACTGACAAACAGCCATAAACTTAGTTTGAGTGGTAAGTTGTGGTAGGCTTGCAGCTGGTTTTGTACTGCTGAAGGACAGTAATAAACCTGACCCTGTATTTCTAGCCATTGTGTCAGCTCCAGGAATTTTATAACAAAGGCTGAGGAGTATATATTCAACTATACCACAACCTGTGAAGTTGTGGTAAATGTCAGAACTAAGAGAATCTGAAAAAAAAAATAAATTAATCAAGTGTTTCTGTATAGCATAAAGAAATATTCTCTCACGTTATTATGAAACATAAACAGGCTTTCCTCCTTTCTTCTCCAGTTTTATCATCACAGCTACCTGATGAGTTTCTGCTTCTTCAGAAGAATGTAAGCTAAGTGGTGCCCCATGAAACTGGCAATGGAGTCAATTCTTATCTTGACTTTGACAGGAAAACTTCTTGAGAATTTTAGAAAAAATTTCTATGAATCAATGCTACTTCATCAATAAATGGAGAAGGTGCTGCTCAAGAGCAATTTGCAAAGTACCTCTTTCATTATGATTCCTTAAACTAAGATAACATTTATAAGTATTGCATTAATCATGATTCCTAGAAGCAGACTTCTGAATAAATTATCTCTATTATAACATGGTGCAGAGAAAATTACTCTGAAATGCTCAGTAAATTATTTAGTGGCAACCTTTAACAATGTGGTTGAAGTGATGACTTTTAAACAGTTTTCAATCAGAAAAACTTCCTTTGGAAAAGGAAATGCCATCTTTTGCAAAGATCCAACCTTTGCGTACAGGTTTATGATGTATATTCTGGATGTGCTCAACTAACATTTGCACACGCAGTCAAAGCTGGAAAAATAAATGGTCTACCCAGGATAGCATGGCACCATGCCTACACCATCTGAGACCAGATGCAGTGCCACACCACTGCTCTATGAACAAGTTTTTTTAGCCCCAGAAGCTGTCAGGTCGAATTGATATTTATCTGCTACATAGAGCAAAAATATGCTTATTGTTAGGCAGAAACCATATCAGATATGCTACTACATATCCTTTCTACACTTTTTCCAATTTGAAAGCATACCCATTAATGAATGATTTAAAATAAGTTAAAAACTTGAGGCCTTTTAAGAATTTTGGCATCTGTGTCAATCTTTATTTTGTCCCAAATGATCATAAAGATGAATAAAACAGATGTTTAGACTTTCTGTCATTAACATTCATTGAAATTTTGTGCATAAACGATATTTGAGGAAATTAGCTTGTAATTTAGCTTCTCTCTAATTGTTAAGATTACATAAACTATAGACAGGTCAGGCTAACAGTACATGTAACTCATCAGTGTGGCTACTGTGACAACAGAGGTAGTAGCTAGTCACCCTTGCCCTCTTTTAAAACTAATTTGCATGCAGCAATTCAATTTGCTTCAATGAATGACTGCTACTAATGTGCCAAGAATTCTGATTTGGTTTTTCATTCAACTGTTACTGCTTTTTAAAGGTTCTGTGGCCAATTGCTTTTTGGGCACTTGGGCATAAATAACACTTCACAGCACTGCTGCCTTGTCAATACTGCTTAAATTACTGAACATCAGGGAAGGAACTGAAAGAGCAGCATAGGGGAAATCCTTTGATGCAAGAGACAGTAAACCTGTTTGCAGAGACATTAGAACCGTCTTTGCTCTCTCTTTAAACTATAGATTACCCTAAAAGTCTGGAGAAATAATATGAGGACAATAAAAATGAAAAATCAGATTAATCCCACTTGGGACTAAAAACAGTAAAATAAATTAGTTGTCTTGTTGCCGGTATCACAGAAATTAGTTAGGTGAGCACTTCCAGCTTATAACATACTTGATTTCCTCCAAAGGTCATTAAGTTTGTCATAATTATAACAGCTCCCTGTTAAATTAATGATGAGCATTTCCATTCTAAATGAAATTTTCATTAAGAATGGTTTCTTGAATGATATGGAGTAACACGGTATGTCAGATTCATCACATTACACGATGTCATATTACTTTCTGTTTTCACTAAATATTTTTTTTATGTATAGACTTATGCATTATATATAGCCATTTATATTATGTATACATGAATCCATACACAATATTTATACACTAATTCAAGTTGCAACCAGAGAAATAGTTTAAGATTTTTCTTCTATTCAGTATATATATTTTCTTAGAGGAAATTTTTACATTTAATTACATTTTGAAAACTTAGAGTCAATGAAATAGCTCTCTGGGAGACTCAGATGAAAAGGCTGATGATTATATAGTTGTTACTGCTCGATAGTCCAGATGGTGCTATTAATTATTATTAATCATCTATATAGTACTATGAACATAAGTGCCATTGTATGAAAGATAAATTCTCTGTGCTGTGGAGATCATAATAACAAGCCATACAAAAGAAACAAAGACAAAGCATGGCATGCATGGGAAACTGAAGAGAGAGAATAGTGATGAGTATTATAGGGAAGATTGTCTAGAAAAACGAATTCTCTGAAAGGGTTTAAAGGAAGAGATGAAGGTATATGGCCTGTTCACAGGGCTGCCAGAGACCTCTTGGGTCAGCTCCCTGCAGACAAATCAAACATGAAATCACTTTTATAAACTCTCCAAGTTCTGTCTTTAAAGCATTTGGGGGTGAATTGCCCTCAGTACTTGTGCCTGGAAGACTGACCCAGAACTGTGCTCTGAGAGTTAGAACCCATCTTCTCATTCCAGTTTCAAGTTAGTCATAGCCAGTTGATAGCCATCTGTTCCCATGCCAGCCTGGTCTTTTATCTTAAAAAATAGTTCTCTCTCAAATGCTTGCCCCCATGACGTACTCATATACAGTAAAAATATCTTCCCTCATGTTTCATTTTGCTGGATTAATCTCTTTTCCTGAGAGATATGCTCTTCGTTCCCCTGAAAAACCCTACATCCCTTCTCTGCAGCTGTTGCGATTTCAGTTCATCTTTTCTTAATATGTTGTCCAAAATGAACTTTGTATTAGAGTTAAGATCTCACCAGGGCCTTTAAAATGACACAGAGGTTTCACCCTGTAAGTTCAGCTCCTGGGACCACCTCTCCAGATACACTATAGAATCACCACTGGATTTTCATGGTCATTTCTCTGTGATAGGAGATAGCTATTCTATAATCCTGTCACTAGCTAGTAGTACAAGCAGTCATTTCCCAGAGGAAATATCTCCTAGCAGAAATTCTTGTTACTCCATACATTAAAATGCTTCAGCAAGTGGACAAAATCAGCCTACAAGAATGCTGTCAGACACCAGTGATGCTATAGTTCCCAAAAAGGCCCTAACATCTGACTAACTCCTCTATATACTGCACACAACTGCAAGAAGCTGCATGATTCTGTTACCTCATCCAAAAGCATCATCATCAAAGGGCAGTAGGAACTCAGAACTGAATAGAAGAATCATCATATGCAATTTTCTGTTAGCATGATACCAAACTGATCTGGTTTTCCTGACTTTTTAGTGCTGAGATTTCATTGTTTGCTAGAGTCCAAGTATTGCTTTCACCAACATGAATCCTTCCTTTCCATTGCAGGACTCTCTATTTCCTCTCTTCTTTCTTAAGGAAAAGTTTATTTCCTCTACTGGGTCTGCATCCCTTTAAAAAGTTGTTGCTCCTGTTCCTTAAAGAAACAGGCTCTCATGTCCCTTATCCGGTTCACTTCAATAACCAGTTTCCCTCAGTGTATCTAATCAACTCTATTTAATATTTAATCTTAGTTACTGGAATGCTCCTCTGAGTCTTTCATTTGATTTGCACTCAAATCCAAATCTCATTGTAGGTGCTTTTAGCAGTCACAGCGTTATCACAGTAAAGCTTCTATTAGATTTTTACACTGATTCTTTCCACTGTTGGTTTCTCAGATTTTAAGCCTGTTACCTAAATCAGCTCTGCTGCCTCATTTGAAGGTAGCAATTAACTGCTTCCTGCACTCCCTCACACACTTACCTGCTTCTGTGCTACTCACAGCACAGGATCTCAAACAGTTTCTGTAAGCTGTGAATTGCAGCCATGGTATCCTTGCTAAACACAACCAAGTCCTTGAGTGTCACTCTTACGATGGAAGACACAGGAAGAAATTGGACACAGAAAACAAAAGAGTGTACAAATTTCACTACAGTTCTATGTCCATACGTAAAGTTGTCCGTGACACTGTCACCTCTAAGAAATAAAGAAACGAAAACAATATTGGGAGGGGAAATTTTGTGTAGTTACAGAAGACATATCTAAGAGAACACCTAAAGAAATGAAATTGGAAACAATTTGAGGATCCCACACAGAATGCTTTTCATATATAAATAAAATTCAAGTTGTCATATGGTGAAGCATAAGAATTGTCATAGATGAAGCATCCTACAAGTGGTTGGCAGGAGTTTCACAATTGCTAGCCCTTGTTCTTGTGGGAGACTTCAACTTACCAAACGTCTACCGGAAACATAACACAGCAGAGAGGAAACAGTCTAGGAGGTTCCTGGAGCGTGTGGAAGACAACTTCCTGACACAGCTGGTAAGTGAGCCTACCATGGGAGGTGCCTCACTTGACCTGCTGTTTACAGAGAAACACTCGTGGGAAATGTGGTGGTCAGAGGCTATCTGGGACTTAGCAACAACGAAATGATAGAGTTCTCAATTCTTGGTGAAGTAAGGAGAGGGAGTCAGCAAACCACTACCATGGACTTACAGAGGGCAGATGTTGGCCTGTTCAGGACACTAGTTGAGAGAGTCCCTTGGGAGAGAATCCTGAAGGGCGAAGGGGTCCAGGAAAGATGGACATTCTTCAATAAGGAAGTCTTAAAGGCATAGGAGCAGGCTGTGCCCATGTGCCGTAAGATGAACTGTCAGGGAAGACAACTGTCCTGGATGAACAGGGAGTTTTTGCTGGGACTCTGGAAAAAAAGGAGAGTTTACCACTCTTAGAAGAAAGGGCAGGCAAATCAAGAGGAGTACAGAGATCTCGTTAGGTCATGCAGAGAGAAAATTAGAAAGGCAAAAGCCCAGCTAGAACTCAATCTGGCCACTATTATAAGAGATAACAAAAAATGTTTTTACAAATACATTAACAACAAAAAGAGAGCCAAGGAGAATCTCCATCAACATTGCCACCAAGGATGAGGAAAAGGCTGAGGTACTTAATGCCTTCTTTGCCTCAGTCTTTAATAGCCAGACCAGTTATCCCCAGGGTGTCCCCCTGACCTGGAAGACAGGGACAGAGAGCAGAATAAACCTCTCATAACCCAGGAGGAAGCAGTTAACAACCTGCTGCTCCACCTGGACACTCACAGGTCTATGGGGCTGAATGGGATCCACCTGAGAGTACTGAGAGAGCTGGTAGAGGAGCTTGCCAAGCCACTCTCCATCATTTGTCAGCAGTCCTGGTTAACAAGGGAGGTTCCAGATGACTGGAGGATCCAAGGAAGTACAGGCCTGAAGGTAGGAAGGCTCTGCAGAGGGATCTGGCCAGGCTGGATCCATGGGCCAAGGTCCATTGTATTAGGTTTAACAAGGCCAAGTGCTGGGTCCTGCACTTGTGTCACAACAACCCCATGCAATGCTATGGGCTTGGGGAAGAGTGGCTGGAAAGCCGCCTGGAGGAAAGTACCTGAGGCTGCTGGTTGACAGCTAGCTGAACATGAGCCAGTAGTGTGGTCAAGAAGGTCAACAGCATCCTGGCTTGTATCAGAAACAGTGTGGCCAGCAGGACTAGGGAAGTGATTGTCCCACTCTACTCGGCACTGGTGAGCTGACACATCTAATAATGTGTTCAGTTTTGAGTCCCTCACTACAAGAAGGATGTTGACTTCTGGAGTGTGTCCAGAGAAGGGCAACAAAGTTGGTGAAGGGTCTGGAGCACAAGTCTTATGAGGAGGGGCTGAGGGAAGTGGGATTATTTAGTCTAGAGAAGAGGAGGCTGAGGGGAGACCTCATTGCTCTCTACAACTACCTGAAAGCAGGTTGTAGTGAGGTGAGCGTTGGTCTCTTTTCCGAAATAACTAGCGATAGGATGAGAGGAAATGGCCTTAAGTTGTGTTATGAGAGGTTTAGATTGGATCCTAGGAAAAATTTCTTTCCTGAAAGAGTGATCAAGCATTGGAACAGGCTGCCCAGGGAAGTGGTGGAGTCACCTTCCCTGGAGGTGTTCAAAAAACATGAAGACATGGCACTTTGCGACATGGTTTACTAAGCATTGTGTTGCTGGGGTGATGGCTGGACTTGATGATCTTTGAGAGCTTTTCCAACCTTAAAGATCCTATACTTCTAAAAAGTAAAATGATATGGAGTATGTCTGTTTATGAATATCAGTGATCTCTAGACTTTGTTTAGGTTGTCATTACATACATATTTAGGAGTTGCTTAAACGTGCGAATATGGAATCCCTCCATTAATAAATTTTTAACCCTCTAATAAGGTCTTGATTTAGGCAGAACCTTGCAGGAATTCGTTCCAACCAACCTCAGAGCTGTAAACCACATTTACGCTTATTTCTACAGCTGCATCTCTGGTCTATCAGCATTTCTCAAACATTAAGGAACTATCCTTTTGCTACTTCACTGTAAAGACTCTCAGGTCTCAGCCCAGTGCCTTAACTGCAAAACCTTCCATAAATCAGGTTGGATTATGAAGAGCTTTCTCAAGCCTTTGATTACAATTCAAATTAAATGGGTCATTTAAAAGGCACTAAAAATTCCAGTTAGTTTAAATGTTTTATTCCTTGCTTTCTTGTTTCAGTTAAGGTCAAAAGCAGAAGCACCACATTCTTGAAAGAAACATTGTGATGTTATTCACCATTTGATTAAATAAGTTCCTGACATGCTACTTACAGTGTTCAGCTTTTCCCATTAGAAACAAGTTAGTGATATAAGCACATACTGTTACTGATTTTAAAGGGTTAGACCTTGCCATTAGATTTATCTGAGACTACCACTGTGCCATCCAAGAGTTATAACTATATAACTATATCTTTCAGAGATTTCTAACAGCTATCTTTGAGACCTTGGCAGTAGGATGTGCTAAATTTCTGCTTTACAAACAGAACAGTACTAAATATTGGCTAAAAAAAAAAAATTATTTTGTTTTAAAAGTTTGAAACTTACATGGAATAGTATTTATTTTCCTTACCAAGCACAAATGTATGTGTATATATATATATCTACACACCTACTTTTGTATCTAGATCATACTGCTGCCACTCTAGGCAATGGAGAAATTAAATCAGACTTCCCTCTAAGGACCATTCAAGGGACGCTACTAGGGAACTTGCTCCTTGAAGAATGCCTTAGTCTATCAGTTCTTGATTATCTTTAAGGGAGGATATTCTTCCAGGGGATTTAGGAAGAAGACAAGATGATGGTTTAGGCCATTGTATACTGAAATTTGGTCTACTTTTCATTTGTTTGTTTATTTTACCTTGTCATGGGTAGTTATTTTATAAGTAGCTTGTGTTTGATCCTTACTAAGACAAGTAGCTAAAATACAACCACTTTTATGAAGACTGCTTTCATTCATTTATGAAGATCAGGCTTTGTTTGATTCTATGTTCATGGTACTAAGATAAATGTAGAGATTATGTTATCTCTGCTTCCTTCACAGAGTAAAATGTCAGGTATTTGAGTGGATCACTGACTATAATCCTTCTGTAAGTAATCTTACCTGTTCTGCAGAGTAGTCCCAGGAAGTAGCAAGACAATTGTTAAAGCAAATCAACATAGCTTTACTTTTATGGCCCAGAAATTTGCAAACTTCTAAACTTTTTGTGTGCTTTAGCATTTGTGAAAATGCTACTGAGATTTTCCTAAGCAGTTTGCCACGGAAGTGAAATATCATAGCTAGTACACATAAAATGTCTAAGAGCTTGGTACAGCTTGGCCTTTATGTTTGAGGGCCTTCCTGGTTTAGCAGGTAGTGATCTGTGTTTTCAATAGAAAGCAGAGTAAATGTTGTCACTGTAAGTAACATGGCTGTGAATGAATGCCAGTAAAATCTTTATCACACCAGCTTGTGTTTTCATTCTCTTTGTTTTGAAATATATAATTACATTTGTGTGGATGCATACACTCGTGCAATTTTAAAACTTCATAAGAAATGTTTACACCCTCAATGAAGACAAAAAGTGTTATATTAATTAAATTTCTTGTTGCTATGTGACAAAAACATGACTGACTATTTTTGTCATGGTGCTAATATTTAGTGTTGCAGCATTACAATGGCTTGCATATAGTTATCACATATTAATTGCCATCTGTGAAAAAGTAATTTTACTTTGTAGGTGAAAACAGTCAGTGCATCATGTCACACTCTGTTTTCATTTCTGAAGTACATTGTTGTCACCAACTTCCATGTTGAAGCAGAATTCAGTGGGAATTTTCTGTACCTCAAAAGAAGTTATGACCTTGCATTTTTCAACATCAGGTTATTAGGATTCAGCTATCCAGATGAACCGGAGATCTCTGTTTGGAGACATGTTCAGGAGTAGTCATACAAAATATATCGATATTACAAGAAATTAACATCAGTGTGACTTTGTAACTCAAAAATGAGTGCACAGTCCATGAACTTCACAGCCAGGCAAGGTGCTATATGATAATAATAAAAACATAATTACTTCTTCTAGAAATGGTGTGCTGCTATACATTTTTATAGTAAGGAAAAAAATACTGTATCTATTATACAGCACCATTCAACATAAAAAAGACTCTCAAAATTTATAGTTATATTTTATCATCAACAGTTAAACATGAAACAAATTAATATATTTTTTCTTTGTAGAAATAGAACACAATGTTTTCCTCCACTTACTCTTTCCTTACCATCATTTTTCATGTAAGAGCTGCCGTTTTTAAGTAAAGCTGTGTAATAGAATAGCTTTACATTTGACATAAAACTGCTTTTCATCTTTTTTTTTTTATTAGAAAAGGACAAAGCAGGTTAAAGCTCAACTGTCATTAATTAATTTTGTCATTGTAAGTTAAACAAAAAAATCTCCAGAAGTTATCAAAATAGTACAGGTAAAATTTTGCATTACAGTACTGTGTTCTAAGTACATTCACAGACATAATAATTCAGCAAGATTTTAGATATATCTGGACTTCACCTTGAGATCTGTGTTTCCTCAAACCTCTGTATCACATGGGGATGCCAGTCAATGTTTTCAGTAACTGCAGTTAAAGCAGCTGTGTATGAAATGTCAAATTGCTTTGTGTATGTATAGATTAACAACACATGTATATTCATCTGAGTGTGGGCAGCAGCCCTATGTGGTGGGTCGACTCTGGCTGGATGCCAAGCTGCTTTATCACTCCCCTACCTCAGCTGGACAGGGGAAAGAAAATGTAACGAAGGTTTGTGAGTCGAGATAAGGCCAGGGAGATCCCTCAGCAATTGCTGTCACGGGCACAACAGACTTGACTTGGTAAAAATAATAATACAATTTCTTACCAATTGAATCAGAGAAAGGTAATGAGAAATAAAAACTGAATTTTAAAAACACCTTCCTCCCACCCCTCCTTTCTTCCCGGGCTTAACTTTACTTCTGATTTTCTCTACCTTCTCCTCGCCAGCAGTGCCGGGGAATGGGGAATGGGGGTTGCGGTCAGTCCATCACACGTTGTCTCTGCCGCCCCTTCCTCCTCAGGGGGAGGGCTCCTCACACTCTTCCCCTGCTCAAGCATGGGGTCCCTCCCACAGCAGCCAGTCCTCCACAAATTGCTCCAATGTGAGTCCTTCCTACAGGCTGCAGTTCTTCACAAACTGCTCCAGCACGGGTCCCTTCCACAGGGTGCAGTCCCTCAGGAACAAACTGCTCCAGCCTGAGTCCCCTGTGGTGTCACAAGTCCTGCCAGAAAACCTGCTCCAGCCTGGACTCCTCTCTCCACAGGCCCACAGGTGCCATGGGAAGCCCTGCTATAGTGCGGGCTTCCCATGGTACCAAAGCCTCCTTCAGGCATCCACCCACTCCTCCATGGGGCTCCATGGGCTGCAGGGGCACAGCCGGCCTCATCATGGGCTGCATCACAGGCTGCAGGGGAATCTCTGCTCCAGAGCCTGGAGCACCTCCTCCCTCTCCTTCTTCTCTGATTTTGGTGTCTGCAGGGTTGTTCCTCTCACATAGTCTTACTTCTCTCTCCAGCTGCAGTTGCTGTTGTGCAGCAACTTTTTATCCTTCCTAACTATGTTATCCCAGAGGTGCTACCCCCGTCATTGGTGGGCTCAGACTTCGCCAGTGGCAGGTCTGTCTTGGAGCCGGCTGGCGTTGGCTCTGTTGGACATGGGGGAAGCTTCTCACAGCTTCTCACAGAAGCCACCTCTGTAGCCCCTCCGCTACCAAAACCTTGCCACACAAACCAAATACACTCTTCTTTGTGTATTTCTCATGTTGGACAAATGGCCCAAATTTAGCTATGTAGGACAGGAAATATCATACCATTTGAGGTATTTAGCAATGTTGGGGCTCTAGAAGATCACATTTGACCTATAAGTAGAAAGTAGCATACTCAGTACCATATAATGTCATGCTGAAATTCACGCCGTTTCATTCAACTTAACTCATTTCCTTTTCTCAAATTTCTGCCCCCCTCAATGCATTTTTCAAATTTTGATGTAAGAACTTTGTTGGGGGGGAAAAAGTGTCAAAGATGAAGCTGTGAGACAAATTAGCATGTTGTATAATTTGTGGTCCTAAAAGCAATCTATTTTTGCTAATATAGCTGCACTTTGGTGAGGTTCCTTGACATTAGGCCCTAAACATGGAAATTCGGCTTTTATGGGTTAAATTTACGATTTTTTTGCGGGCTTCCTGTGCAAGTCATTCAACTTGAGTCATCTTCTGCCACATCTTTAATATATGTATTTGAAAGTTGGGATATTAAGGTTTGCTCATTTTTGCACAGGCAGATACTAAATATTGCGGATATGAATGTAGGAACCTAACATAAAACTAACATTTTATGTTTCTTGCTATTTTCTATTAGCTGTGATAGTTATTTTTCCATAAATAAATGTGTTGATTCAAACTTCACATCATTCTCTGAATCATTTCTCTTCTATAGAAGATGGCCGTTTTGAATGACATCTTTCCATCATCCCTCATTTACCTGTTACTGTAAAACAAAAATAATACAAGACTGAGGAACAAACCAACCAAGAATCCTTCGAACCGCAGCCCTTCCAAGGAACACTCTAGAGAAAGCAAAGAAATTTTGACAAGATTGTGTTCCAGGCTGCTTGATCCCCTAGTTCAAGCAAACAAAAATATGGGCCATTTCCAAACAAAATAGTAGGCCAATTCTTTTCACCTCAATTTAGAACTGCACTGTGGTCCTATTTGTATGGAGGGGTGCAGCCTGATTCAACATAACCCAGTAAAGTGCCCATGAAACTGCTGTGTGGAAAGGTCCAGGCTTGCTGGACCTGAGCCAGATAAGGCTCACGGTAGTGCAGCCGTGTGAGGTATACAACAGCCAATAAGCTCTCCTCAGAACAGTGTTTTCTTCACTAATTTAAGGTGCCTCTCAAGAAGAACAGATCTTTCTCAATCCTTCCAACAACCATGTGTGTTCAAATTCATTTTTGGAGTAATATTTTTACATTTGAAATTCTATTTTACAGCAATGTCATTACTGATGCAATTTCCATGTATGTAATATTCTACCTGGTATGGTCCTCCACTTCTGTCCATTTCATTTCTACTTTATTTTCATGCTTCTAATTGCAACTAATAAATGTGTCTCCATTATTTCTCATCATAACAATTGTTAAACTTAAATTTATTATTTTCGTACCATGATATTTTGTATAACTTTTTGGTTCAGTCTGATCTAGAACCAACAAACATAATTACCACCCAATGAAAACATATTTTTGTTGATATCCCAAGTGTTGAATTATTTAATTAAAGTAAGTTTTTAATATAATATTGTGAGAATTATTCTCATTTTTTTCTTGCATCCCTGCAAAAGTTTGTAAAAAATAGACCTTGTATATTTTGTAACATTATTTGGAGTGGACATTGGCTAACACCTGCATTTTTATCTCATTTCCACTGAGAAATATCTTTAATCTCTCAGAAACAAATTGTAGATTATTAACCATAAAACTAACTCTTCAGAAAAGACATGCACTTTCAAAGTGAAGCTGCTAAAATGTTTTATCAGGTAATATGACTCCTGTCCAACTTGTCTGAGTAATAATTATAGGAAGTACATTGCTGCTCCTCCCCGACAGCCTCCTTCCATGAACCCCATGGCAGCAGTCTGGACCTTTTTCCAGTGGGTTCCAAAGAACAAGGTCCTGTTGCCTAATTCCTTGTGGGACAGAACCAGAACGTTTTAATTCCTCAGTTCTTTAGATATAATTTTATTACAAAGAGAGTGGAACAAATCAAGGGACATCACACAATCTAAAAATTCAATTAATTTTAATGTGGTCTGAGCTTTCCCCCAGTATACGCCAATCCTCCTAGAGCTCTATGATGGGTACAGTCTAATTCCCTAAAGAATATAAACTTTCCATCTCCACCATCTCTTGCAAACTAAAGCAGCTTGCAATACAATTAGAAAGATGAAGACCATTATATAAGATAGCAAAGCTGGACAAATTTATCAAATTGACACTATTTCTACTTAGTTTCAGTACAACAGTCCTGCATCTGTTCATTGCTTGTGTGATGAACAAATAACTGTGTTTTCTTGAATGCTTTTCTCTAAAGAGATCCATAATGCTCAGACCACACTTTTGTTTGGAGTAGTTTCTATCAAATCAATTCCATCTTCATCGTCAGTGATTTTCTTGTTGCAACTTCAGATCCAATTAAACCAATCATGCCTTTTCAATTAACTACAATTACCTTAATTAGATGAGAATAACAACAAGAAAAAAAAGGAAAACAACTTCCAAAGTTAATCAAGTTAGTGTATCCTTATTTACAGACTGCAATCAAGCCTCTGCATGTTTCAGTCCAGTTTCCAACTTAATCACAAACCAACCTCAAAGAGCTTTAGAAGAACAGTAGCAATATACAGTCAGCTCAATTCAGAGAGGGAAATCATGTGGGTTTTATTAAACTTAGAGATGAAACAGTGTTCCCTGGCAGTTAGTTGTAAAGCAGGTAACTGTCCCTACCCAGCCAGTGGCAAGAAACCAACCTCAGAGCTACAGTCTGGTCTCTGGAACCTGCTATTTATCCCTTTGGCAAAGATCAATGGCATATCCAGAAGGATGCCTTGTTCCATTTTAGGCTTAGGTTAAGGTTATTTGAATCCTTTGCAACTATGAGAATAAAACTTATTTTAAATGAAAGCCAAGAAGTCAATCATACTCAAACACTCCCAAATCTTTTCTGTTTACTTCAAGATTATAGCTTGCATCATGCAGCTCTTCTATCAAACCCACTCTGTGAACCTGCCACTTCCTTCCCACTTTTTAAATTTTCTTTCTACAGCATGCATGACTCTCTCACACACATCCCAGTATTCTTTCATGGAAACTACTGCAATCTTCTCAGCTGTCTTTTCTTTCTGCTTTCTATGCACCTAAAGCTCTGGTTTGGCTTCTCTTGACAGCAGCTTCCCATAGAATATGTAATATGTCTTCTACTGAGTTGCCCTCATCAAGTTCCTTGGAGCAAAAATTACTTCCCAAACCTGTTCCAGGAATGCTCTTGATGACTCCTGTGTTTTGTCACAGTAAAAAATTTTAGAGAAATTTTAGAGAAAATTTGCCACTGTGTAAGACAGAATTCTTATTGGGGATCAATTCAAACGTTGTTGAACATGGTCCAAAATTAACCCATTATCCAAAACTGTATTTTTTTTCCCATGGTTCGGAGTGATGGCATTTTCTACCCAAGTAACCATCACACATGATGGAGTCCTGTTTTCCTGGAGATGGCTGAACACCTGCCTGACAATGGGATATAGTGAATTAATTCCTTGTTTTGCTGTGCTTGTGTGCACAACTTTTGCTTCACTTATGAAATTGTCTTTATCTCAGCCCATGAGTTTTCTCTATTTTACCCTTCTGATTCTCTCCCTCATCACCCTAGGGAAGTGAGCGAGTGGCTGCGTGGGACTGAGCTGCCTGACAGGGTTAAAATACAACTCAAGGTGACAAAAGATATGACATACATGTAGTGGGGATGTTCAGTTGATGAGACCAGTCTAAACCTAGGCTGGAGCATAACCCTCAAACCATGTATGAAGCAGGTATAAGAGGTGGGTCTCAACACCAACAAAATCAAAATATAGATCCATTGAAATGCACTGGATCGCTAGCTAATGGAGACATAGCCCAAATTTTGGAGTATTTGGACTGATGAATTGGATATGGCATTGTCTCTTTCCCACAATAAGCTGAATGAAGAATGGGAAGTTATGTGAAATATAATCCAGACTAATACACTAAACCTGTAACACATATTGCTGTGACAATGATGAGGCATAGTGACATTTGTGTGTATTCATCTTCTTTTAGACTATCCTTTTCTCATGTGTGCCCTTTTTCTACTTTCTTTCCTGGAGAACATAAGCAATTTCCTTTGCCGGCACAGAAGTTCTCTGAAGTCAAACTGAGAAGCAATGTTTCCCCACATTTTTTCACCTAGGATCATGTTCTTAGAGCGTGTTCCATTAGCCAGTATTGGGCAGATTTTACAGCACAGCTGGTAGGATAATCAAGCTGCAGAATTTTCAAAAGATTAATTTGTTACAGTTGAGATTAAAGCAATTAGCTTCATACTACTACTGGCCCGACTAGTATGCTGCAAGCATGTAATTTCCCTCCGTTAAACATAATTCTTGACAAAAAAAGTGAATGGAAGACTAAAAATACATGGATGCCTTTATGAATGCTAACAAGTGGGAAGAAAGCCTATGAAAAACGCATTCTGTATTCCTGAAACACCTCCTTCATTCATGTGTGTAGAGAAGTTTTGCCTGCCTTTCATTTTAAACATTTTTAGCTCACTACCAATTTATAGTAATTTATAGCCCAATACCAAGTGCTAATTTTTTTTAATAACTGAAATTAAATACAGTTACTTTCAGAAATTTCCTCCATATTAGTGTATGCTTTATTTGTAGGCATTGCTCATAGAATGGGAGGAGGAGGAGAATGAAAATCAGTCCCTAGCCTGATTTGAAGTAATTTGAAGCAATTTCAATAATCCATTCTTTGTAATTTTCTTAGAGCTAGGTTATTGGAATTACTTTTATTCACTTATAATTCATTTAAAGAAGAAACTTTATTAACTTTCAGCCATTTTTTTCTTTTCTATGTAGTTAAGATTCCTTACAAGAGTGGCTAGGAACTGACTTAGCAACTCAGTACTCCCACAATGTAGATATAGGTAAAAATAAGATCACAGGAAAAAAAAAAATGAAACATTGATTTAGATACCTGTGTTCTAGTTAAGGCAAGGAAATGATTTCTAGGTACTTTGTGGCCTACAAGGGGGATGATAAAACCAATTTATTTTGCAAATGTTATTTTTCCTCAGCTCGGGTTATTCTGTTAAACACGACAATGAAGAATTAACAGCACTAGCTAAAGTCACTGTAAAATTTATGCCCAAATCTCTGCCATCAGCATTCAACTCTGAATTGTTCTTCATTTTTATTTTAGTTCTTGGCCTTATCTGAGCAAAGATAAGTAAACTCAAATTTTATGTTGATATTGAATGGAAGACAGATGTTCATGGGAAACTAAGTTGAGACTTCCAGATTTATTTCAATGGAGAATAAATTTCATTTTCATTGTTTCCCCAGAGCAATGGTGCACTGCAAGAGTTCAATCTGGCTCTTGATAGTGACACTTTAATAAATAAGTGTAAAATATACCATAATGATGACTCACACCATCAGAAATCGAGTAAAGAAATTAGGAGTAAGATACGTATCAAGTATGTATGTGTGATTATCTGATAGCATAGTTTATCATAGAGCTGTAGAAGTGAATTTGCTTTCCCAAGTTTCTTTACAGCCTCTGAGAAAAGGGTATGTACCACATTTGTTGGTTGGTTTGTTGGTTGGTTGGTCTTCTCCAAATACACGGCTTCCACAGATCTATTTAGTGATACTACATGCCTTGTGCTGCATTAGTGCACCATAAAACAAATTCTCACTCCTCAAGTACCCAATCAGCCCAAGTTGATTTCAAAAGTAGAGGTCAAAAAACCTTAATAATTTTTTTTTTCTATCAATGCAGAGGAAAGCATTCAAGCAAAACAAATAAGGAAAAATAGTTAAAGAAATCCAAGGTCACACGAAAGGCATATCTACACTTTGTGTAGTACAGGTTTGTGTACTTTAGCTATTATTATTGTATTAGCTATTATCTAGCTATTATTATACTACACCTTGTGTAGTTTTACATTTCCATATCCATTTAAGCTCACAGGAACAGACAGCTCCAGCAAGAGGGAGGAACTATGATTTCAGATTAGAACATACATACGTAAATGCAAGCACACATCTCTCAAAGCTAATTAGAAGCTTCTCATCAGCATCACAGAAATCACAGGAGTACCTCCCTAATGTCTATGTGCTTTAAAACACAACAAAATCTCCTGTGTGCATAGGAGAGGCTAGACAGAAAGAATCGGTAACTCAGAGATTTGGCAGAATTATCTCCTTGAATCTGTAAAGCAATGAGTTATTGGTCACTCAAAATTAATATCCTCCTTTCCACTTGTCCTTAGTTACATCTGAAACAAAGAAGTCCAGTAAGTAACTCAGTGAAAGAAAAGGGACAATGAGATCACTAATTCTAGTTTTTGTCTCAGGCAGACATGCTCTCTAAAAATGTCCCTACCTCTAGGTAGGTTTAATAATTCTAACATCTACATTTTTCTTTCTCTTTTCTTTCCTTGTGTAGAAGAAATGCATGGACTGTTTTCCCTCAAGGACAGGCATAGTATAGTTTTCAGGGCACTGTTTGTTTAAAGTATAAAATGCATTTGGCCACACTTCAAACAGCATGTCATGTATTTCATCTTTCAGCCATTCTGAAAAATGGAGTGCTGATAATGATGAGGACGTTTTTGTATATCACTCATTCAGGTGAAAATTGAAAAGGTGAAATCAAGTGTATAGTGATTAGGAAATGCCAGAGTGAGTAGATGTAATCAGGCTGACAAAATGTCACACCTCAGACCCATTTTTAGGTTGTTTAGAGATCAAAGATTGGCCCAGTGCAAAACGTGACAGATAATAAACTAAAGCACGTTGACTAGTTTTGACGGGTTTGCAATACCTGAAGATTAGAAATCAATTTTTCATTGTATTCTCTTTTCTTTTGATTTTTTTTTTTTTCTCAGCATCTGCCATTTAATGCAGGCTGTGTGCCAAAGTCATCTTAGAAAATCTGCTATGCCAGATGTCACCCTTTTGCCCTTTTGCTCTGTCTGCAGATTTTCTTTTAACAGCATTCGAAACTAAGTTAGTGAGCATACATTTTCCAGTAAAAGAGGCATTATGAATAACACCTTTTGTGTTTCTGAATAACACTCACAAAGTGCAGAACACATTATACATCAACTATATCAACTATGCCTTTAAGAAAGGTTATTCTTAACTCTTAGCTACGTGCAATGTATACCTTAATGGTATCATTCTTTTAAATATATAAAACAGCTACGATGAAAGCTAGTAAGAAGGGTTAATAAAACCCACAGAGATTAATTTTACAACATTACTTTGACCCGTGCAGAGTAAAGATGAGCTATTTCATTTTTCATATTTCTTGTAAGTTTTTGAGCCTTTTACTTGCAAGAAGTCTATTCTATTATTTCCAAAGGAGAAGACTATTCCTACTTGAAATCCTTATACAGGAATAGGACTGTTTTTCTAAGGTTTTGTTCCTTAAACTGTGAATTTCTAGAGACTAGAAATTCCCATTGCTTCTCAAGTTATAGGCATGAATAAAACCATTTTATTCTCATTAAAAGAAAATGAGATCTATAAAAACTCTAATTTTCTCAGGCCTCTCCCTTCTTCAAGTACCAAGCACTAATCAAACAGTTAAAGACTATTTTAAAATGGGGGAGGGGGAGGGGTGTCTTTCTTTGTAGAAGATAAAATTTTAAAATTTTGTTTGAATATTTAAAATGATCTCCAAATTTTACTGTGTATCCGGTTACATCATAGACTCAGACTCACTTGGACTACTTGGTCTGGCCACTGCAGATGACCTTTATATGTTGCTGTGAGGAAATATGTGGGGTGACTTTTGCTGTTCAGGCTTTATTTCAGTAAAGGTTGGGCAGAGGTTGACTGCTGAGGTGACTCCTTTAGGAGTAACTGTTTAACAAAACGAACTGAAACAGCAACAACAACAAAAACAAAAAATAATAAACCAGCCAACGTATCCACAGGCTGGTTCACTGAGATGAAGGGATGGTAATTTAAATAAAATATCCTGGTGATGCATACACATTGGTGGACGTGAGTCTGGAGAGCAGTCCCGTGGAAAGAGATCTGGGGGTTTGGGTTGATGGCAAGTTGAACATGAGTCAACACTCATGGCCTGGAAGCCAAAAGGGCCAACCATGTCCTGGGGTACGTCAAGCACATCATAGCTAGTCGGTCAAGGGAGGCGATTGTCCCAGTCTACACTGCAGTAGTGTGGCCCCACCTCAAGCACTGTCTGTGGTTTTCAGTGCCTCAATATAAGGACATCAGTTTACTAAAGTGTATCCAGAGGAGGGGGATCAAGATGGTGAAAGGCCTCAAGGGCGACACTTGCAAGGAGGGGCTGAGGTCAGCTTGTTCAGCTTGGAGAAGAGAAGGCTGAGAGGTAACCTCATCACAGTCTACAGCTTCCTCAAGGAGGGCAGTGGAGGGGAAGGTGCTGATCTCCTCTCTCTGCTGACCAGCAATAGGACACGAGGAAATAGAATGAAGATGTGTTATGGGAGGTTCAGCTTGGATATTAGGAAAAGGTTCTTCCCTGAGAGGGTGATCAGTCAGTTGCTGGAACAGGCTCCCCGGGGAAGTGATCATGGTACCAGGCCTGTCAGAGTTCAAGGAGCATCTGGACAACACTCTTAGTCATATAGTTTAGTTTTAGGGAGTCCTGCGAGAAGCAGGGATTTGGACTCAATGATCCTTATGGGTCCCTTCCAACTCGAGATGTTCTATGATTCTATGAAAATATTGAAATACTCAGATAAATGAAAGGCATTGAACTGTAACTATGTTATTGTTCATACCAGGTCATGGAATTAGTGGTATGAGCTAGCTGTTGAAACTCCGTTTCTACTCAGTGGGGAGAAATAAGCACTTTAAGGGCATGCTTTATCTTAGCTTAAAGTATTGTTACAAAATAGAACATAAAAATTATTCTTACACTTGTTTATGTTTATTGACTTAATTGACACCTACATTGGCTAGTTCAGATGTAGCCATCTACTATGTGTGAAGACATTCATTCCTGCCCTGGGAATCCCACAAGCAAAGGAGCACAAGTCAGCACCACCAGTGACACACTCACAAATACCAGAATTGAGGTGCTAGGGAAACTTAACTGCCACATGTATATGTACTTGGGGAATTTAGGACACCACAGGGTTAAGAGTGGTTTTGCACATGAAAATTTATAGTTAGGTCTGAAAAAAACAAATCACCATCTCTTCCTCTTTATGGAAACAATAACTACTATCTCTATTGACATAAAAAGATTACTTTACATTGACTAATTTCAAATAAAACACCTATACTACATGTGTCTGTAGATGAAATGAATCCACCTCTTGGTGTTTGAGTTAAGCACAATGAACTACTTCAGAAAATCTTTCTGTATTGATAAAAGCAGCAACCTTATTCTACCAAATAAAAAAATGTGTGCTGTTCAACCTCTGTTAATGAAATAAGAACGAGTGCAGAATGATGTCCAACATAAGGTCATCTAGAGTGTTCCTGTAAGGGTTCCATACAGGCATGTTCAACTCTTATCTTGTTATTTCTGTTACTTTGATTTTTATACTTTTATATTACATTTTAATGAATTTAAGAGAGCAATGACATGTAGAATGCATATGAAAAAATACATAATTTACACAATGTGTGAAGACAGCCTGATTCAGGGAAATAAAGCCAAATTTAAGTTCTAAATAGATACAATGCCAATATTTTTTATGTAAAGTAAAAGGATAAGTTATTAATAGAATTACCTGTAAAATAGTCTCCTTTCTACAAACACCTATGATAAAAAATTATCCTTAGGTAAACATATGGAATTGCTGACTTAAGTAAATTTGTATTTATTTACATATCAACAGTCTTTTTTTCATAACCACATGCACCCTTCCTCACCTTGAAATTGTTAAAAAATGTTTATGACAAGCTTTTGAAAGTTTTCTGTGAACTCTGCTTTGAAAATAGATGTGATAATTAGCTCCTGGAATTCATGTTTTGAATCATGAAAAGCAGTTTAATAGAGCAACAAGTAGTTGAAAATATGTTTTGAAAGGTCAGATCACTTCTGTGTCTGCTTTGTCTTTCTTTTTGTAAGGATAGTCTAAAAAATGAAAGACTTTAGAACACTATTTACCATCCTAAGAATAAATGTCAAAGTCATATCTAAAGGAAGAACACTAAACTTTTTACTGAAGGCCAGCTGCCAAAATGCAAATTAACATCTACAAAGAAATATTGGACAATGCCTTTTAATAGTAACAAGACAAATATGAACTTAAAGGTTGATGTCACATGGAATGTGCATTAATATAAGCTGAAATATGTCACATGGTAAGGAACAGAATTTTGATTTTGATCTTCACAAATAGGATAATTGTCCCTTTTTGCCTTTTAGTGTTATTCACTTCTTTTAATACTTTGCTAGGCTTCAACACAAGTGCTTTGTTTTCTGTAAACCTGTCATATTTTAGACATCTAATATTGGCCAGCTGCCAGAATACAAATTAACACCTACAAAGAAATATTGGACAATTTCTCTTTCCATTGTAATTTTGCATTATCACTATGGAAGAATGTTGAATTTTCACCTGTCCATTAAACTTCAGGTCATTATTTTTAAAAAAGGATTTTTTTTTTGACATAGGTCTCCCCACACCATCTTGTCTTTCAGGATTTTTTTCTGCATCAGCTGTAACTGAAAACATATTCTTATGTCAGTTTGAGGATTAAGACTTTCACATATATATAAAAATCTTGTTCTCTTACGAATTCATTAACAGATTAATAAACATTACCTTTTAATTATAACTAAAAAGAATTAAATCTAAACCCAATAATCTTTGTTGAAAAATGTAGTCATTTCCAAAGTTCAGGCTTTCTGCAGCAGGACATTTTAAAAATCTCTTTCTGGTTTACAATCACAGTAGTTTAATTTGTAGTTTCTTGTATGCAATAACAGCTAGTGAAAGAGGCAATCTTTAAAATGCTATCAAATTCCATGGTTCCAATGTGTGCTTTTTTGACATGCTCTGCTGCAGAATGGAAGACGGTTTCCTTTGATGACTAAATCTCTTAATTTAATATATTATTGCATTACCAAAAAGCTATCAAAAAAAGAAAAGCATGAAGACTAACATTCAACTGTAGTTCAGCAGAGACATACTGATGTGAAGTCATGCAGCTAATCATTCCACATGTTACCGGGATGTCTCTGAGAACAAATTCAGTTTTTATTTCACCAGATAATTTAATTGTTTTGACACTTTTTTCTTTTCAGTCACTAAAATTTAACTGCAAGAACTGAATTACCTAAACTTGTATTTTTATCCTATAATAAGTACATCTAGCATAGGAATTTTTTTGTTGTTGTTTTAAAGCATCTGTGATATGAAATTTTGGGTACTAGGGAAGATTACACTAAAATTCCAAATACAGAGTAGCAGTTTCATGAAATATGATTTGTATATTTTTAAAACTACTATTAGTCTCAGGCAATAATCCAGAATTTGGCAGACAATAGAAGTTCTTTCTATCTAGTTAACACAACAGAAAAAAGTCTGAGTATTTCCATCTTTCGGGGGAGGAGGGGAGTGTGGTGGTGGTGGATTTTTAAAATTAATTGTTTTAATTACTAAAACCTTTACTTTTTATTTATTCTTTTAGACTCCTGAAGTCTAAATTAATTTCAAGGAAGCAGATGTCAGAATTTCCCTCACCTAGGACTATTTCAGGAACATACTCTTATTGCACCTACCAAAATAAAGGTGTATTTTCACACTGTTATTTATTTCTCATTACACTATCACTTTTGTTTATAATATTAATAGTTTTTCGCTGAAAATGTTAAACAATATTCAAAGACAACTGTATTTCTTTTGAATTTGGAGACACAATTTGTTCTGTATATCCTGTTGTTTTCCTTATTGCTTTCTTTTGCTCTCTTGTTTTTCCTTTTTTTCTTTTCTTTATAGCAAACACTGGTAAAATGCCAGGCGTCTAATTACATAGTAAATACAAAGAGTAAGAAGATACTTCTTCTAGAGTGTCAACTAATATGCTAAAGCTAGCTTTAATCATATTTCCTAAATTTCTTTTAGATGCAATGACTAGCAGAATGTTAAAAATGAGATTCGTTATTTAACAACTCAGTGGGAGTTCTTCATTAATTAACTTCAGGAGATCTACCAAAGTCTTAATGTTAAACTTCTACTCCCATAATACATATGTTTATTTGCATAAAATACTGCAAAGAAACAAAAGATACCTCAAATAATGATCTTGCATTTGTTGTTATTCATTAAATAATGTTATGAAAAGTCATAATCACAGCAGTGACGTTTGCCATCAGTGATATTCTCAAACTGCCTGCCTAATTTAGTAGATATCTACTCTTCTTCCACAGAATTTATAGGTCTCACAAATGAACTTTATACCATCATCTCAGCAGCACTCACTTGCTCAGTACTTGTCTTCTGTCTATCATATAACAAACTGCTTAATTTACTCATATCACCTCTTGCAGAAATCACTAGAAAATATAGCTGGAAAAGGTGGAGTTGGCAGTGGTGCTTATGATGCTCCAGCCTCCCTTAATCCATGAATTTAAAGTTTATGGTATTTATCAGGAATGTGTCCAAATCACCCCTGTCAAAAGGAGTTTGAACGCCTGCTCCAGGGAATGACCTCATCAGCAACCACATGACCTGCATAAGCAGAACTCTGTCCTTCCTCTTGTGGCTGTTCCACTTTACAAGGAGGATACATCAAAATACAAGGAGAGATCACGAAAGAATCATTTCATAGCCTGATGGTAATAGCTTTGGTTGGAAGAGCAGACCTAAGTCAAAGTCACTGCTTTGGTCAATATGGTGTATGTAATTCTAAACGGCCAGCTGGTTGCATTTCTCTATGAGATAAAAGTATCTCGGCTTGAGTCACATCATTTTCCTTGTCACTTCCAACTATTTAATTACTCTAAACAAAACAGTTGTTGAGAATTTTCTACATTCACTGTAGAGCTAGAGACCTAAATTTTCTATGCTCACTGTAAAGGAAATCCAAATTCTTAACATTGATGTTTTGGAAGGAGGCATAGCAACCATGTTTAGCACTAACATTGCTGACCTAGTCTTCACTTCGTTAATCAGTCCTGAGGAGATTAGTGAGACAAAAATCAGGCCCAAGATGCATCATAGCAGACCCAGAGGGTGCTGCCTCTTTACATTTTTAATAATGACCCTGGAGATAGTAGCAGAGGTACAAAGCTGCACAGACTTCAGGAAGGGAAATTTTGGAAGTTTTAAAGAACAAAAGAGCCCAAACTATAATAAATAAAATAATCATAGAATCATTAGTGTCCGAAGGGCTCTATAAAGGTCATCTAGTCCAACCCCCCTGCAAGGTGCAGGAACATCTCCAACCAGATCAGGTTGCTCAGAGCCTCATCCAACCTGACCTTGAACGTCTCCAGGGATGTGGCATCTACCATCTCTCTGGGCAATCTGTTCCAGTGTTCTACCACCCTCATTGTAAAAAATGTTTTTCCTAATATCTAATCTAAATCTACCTCCCTCTATTTTGAAACCATTACCCCTCATTGTATCACAACAGGCCCTGCTGAAGAGTTTCTCCAGGTTTTTCCTGTAGGCCCTCTTTAGGTATTGGAAGGCTGCTATAAGGTCTCCCTGAAACCTTCTCTTCTCCAGGCTGAACAGCCCCAACTCTCTCAGCCTGTGCTCATAGGAGACGTGCTCCAGCCCTCTTATCATCTTCGTAGCCCTCCTCTGGACCCTCCCTAACTGGTCATCAGTTACGTTAAGTTGAATGCCAGTTGTGGCTGCTGTTCTTCTCCTACCCTGAGTATCCATCCCATCCAAGAAAATATCTACTTCACATTTCTAATGCTTTTTCTTCTCCATGGCAGCTTTACAAGGAAACTGGGATGGTCCTGGAATCTGACTAATGAGCCTTTCAAACTCCAATATCAGGGACAAACTTCCACCTCATGAGCAATGCTCCTCTTCTATTCTTCCTTTGTAAGTTTTACTGCTTCTCGTGAAACTACTCAAGGCAAAATGTTCCGTAGATCTAGAAAAATTTAAAAGTTTGCAATATGATTTTTCAGTATGTGTACTTACAATACATTGAAAACTGGAAAATATTGTATAAAATTCTTCAAATTTCATAGTAGAATATAATGAACTTTTAAAAATTTTCACCAACAGCCTCCCTGAAATTCCAGGAATTGAAGAAAACCATTTACATTGCACAACAGCCAATCTTTTTTTTTTTTTAAGACAGTCTTTTGAGGCAATTTTCTTTTCCAAAATGAATTTAAATTTTTTTTTTTGAAAGCAATTTCAAAAAAATTGCTCTTTAATAAATCACTTCTTTGATTTGACACTTAGAACATTATAATATTCAAATATAATAGTTTGATAGACTATTTTCCAAATAATACTTGTATGGGATAAAAACAGTTAAATTAATTCAAAATATTTATATCCATATTTTTTAATGTTGATTAAATACACCACAGTACATAAAATTAGTTTCACCTAGCAAAGTTTCTGAATAAAATACTGAAGTGTTCTATTTATTGTACAAAGATAAATATTTCTGATATATTTAGGCTTTTAAAAATATTTTAACTTCTATAATTTATATTCAATATCACCAATGTGATATTGAATCATATATTCCTTTGCAACAATAGTTATGGGAGATATTAACAGAAATTTAAAGACATACTACAATATTTGTTTTATGCCTACCAGTCAATAAACCTGACTGTCCCACTCTGAGCTCAGGGAAGGTTACACTGCCATATATCCTGCCATAACACTGCCAAGGTCACCAAGCTTTGTGCTAGAGCTGACAGCTGGCTGTCAACTCCTTGGGAGGAGTTCAGGCTGTGAGTAAGAGGTTTCTCATTAAACTGTAGAGATATGAAAGTTTCCGTGTTATAGACTAGTCAGGTTTTGTGATAAATTACTAAAAAAAAAATAGATTTAGCTATATAAAAATATTTTAAATTAAGAAAGGTTGCTAGAGCATCCACTAGAAAGAGCAAAGCCACCAATAGTGTACAGCTCATCTTAGATGAAGCTAAGGAGCAGAATAGAATCATAAAATCATTATTTGGGTTGGAAGGGACATCTAGTTCCAAAATCCCTGTTATGGGCCACTAGACCACATTGCTCAAAGTCCCATCCAACCTGGCCTTGAACATTTCCAGGGATGGGACATTGACAACTTCTCTGGGTAACCTGCTCCAGTGCCTCACCACCCTCACAGTGAATAATTTCTTCCTTACATCTGATCTAAATCTACCCTCTTCCAGGTTAACACCATTACCCCTTGTCCTACCACTACATGCCCTTGTCAAAAGTCCTTCTCCAGCGTTCTTGTAGGCCCTCTTTACTTACTGCAAGGCTGCTATAAAGTCTCCCTGGAGTCTTCTCTTCTCCAGGCTGAACAACCACAACTCTCAGCTTTTCTTCACAGGAGAGGTGCTCCAGCCTTCTGATCATCTTTATGGCCCTTCTCTGCACATGCTCCAACAGGTCCGTGTCCTTCTTATGTTCCAAACCTGAACATAGTACTCCAAGTGGAGTCTCACAAGAGCGGAATAGAGAAGGCAAATCACCTCCCTTGATCTGCTGGCCATGCTTTTTTTGATGTGGCCCAGGATGAAGTTGGCCTTCTGGGCTGCAAGCGTGCATTGCAGGCTCACGTTGAGCTTCTCATCCAGCGGTACCCCTAACTCCTTCTCACTGCTACTCTCAATCCACTCTCTGCCCAGCCTGTATTTGTGCTTTGGATTGCCCCGACCCATGTGCAGGACCTTGCACTTAACCTTGTTGAGTTTCATGAGGTTTGCACGGGCCCATCTCTCCAGCCTGTCAAGGTCCATCTGGATGGCATCCCTTCCCTCCAGCATGTCAACTGCACCACTCAGCTTGGTGTTGTCAGCAAACTTGCTGAGGGTGCACTCTGTCCCACTGTCCATGTCACCGACAAAGATGTTGAACAGGGCCAGTCCCAATACTGACCCCTGAGGAACACCACTTGTCACTGGTCTCCACTTGGACATTGAGTCATTGACCACAACTCTCTGAGTGCGGCCATCCAGCCAATTCCTTATCTACCAATTGGTCCATCCATCAGATCCATGTCTCTCCAATTTAGAGACAAGGATATCATGCAGGACAGTGTCAAATGTTTTGCACAAGTCCACACAATACAGAATTACATCTCGGTGTAGGTATACTAGAAAACAACTTTGACTATCTCTTCATAATAAACGTGTATCTAGACATTCACAATGTTCTTGTCAGTAATCTCAAGTCAGACTGAGTTCAGGCTGCCTGAAAGTCTCATATAGAAACTAATGTCAGCATATTTTTTAGGAAGGAGCTAATAAAGTTAAAAATCCTCTGAAGGAGTTACAGGTGGCTTTTCTGCCTGATTTTGACTTTACCATTTGGTTAAATGAGTTTCACAGAAGCAGCTAAGCCAGCTTCAATGTGATCGATGCAATCTTCAAGTGTAGAGTACACATCATGCCAGAAATGGTCTCTCCTTTCCTCTGGCACTACTAGTGAATTCATTTCTAGAACAGCACTGAAGGTTACCAACATGATGTGCAGCTAGATTAATTTATTCCTGGACAAGGTATGAAAGCAATTCTTTACTATGTTATAGTCAAAAAATCAAAAAGCTGTAGCATCTGTCATCATTGGAGATGCAGAGGTTTTCCGAGAAGTGAATATTAGGAGTGAGTTCAAGATTTCCCGCGAGACACACTGCTGAAGACTGCAAGCTATTCAACTACAACTGTAATATGAGATTAAATGTGAATTGAAGTCTGTCTGTGATGTATTTTTGACTACTTACTAACAGTAACCAAGGAAATTGGACCAAATTTATTCAGAAAAAATGTGTTAATGACTTCAAATGACATGAATGTGTTGTTAAATGGTAGTCAGATAAATTTGTGGCCAAAAATGGGGCTGTTGTAACCAGATAGTAAGGATCTCCCAGGAATTAAAATTCCTGATATTTTTGTTGTAATAGAAATAGAGGTCAAGGAAGAAGCAATCCAGAGCCACACTAACAAACTGAAATGACTACTAAGCATGTTCCAGTAAGAGGCTGTATGCTGACAAGCTGAAACTGAGGACACCTGGACTCTTCTGTTTTGTTTATGTTGATACCTAGAGAAACTAGAAGCCTGAAAGCTGAGATACAGCATAAGAAATAAATAAAATTCAATAACTTACAGGAATGTTAAATTATTTTTTTCATTCTACCCACCCATCATATTAAAATCATCAGAAGAAAGCCACTGCTCAATACTCTAACTCAGCTTACAATGATACAATGGAAAGGTAAGTCAAAGAAAAGTGCTCTGAGCTGATGTCACATTGCAAACCAAAACACAGATGCTTTCCAGACAGCAGTTCTGTGGCACAGGAGACAAGCTTTATCCATGTGGTACAGTTGCTGTGCAGCTCTCCAGAAGGCCCCAAACAACCCCAAAAGACTTTGATGTGAAACTGCTCCATTTGTTTAAAAAGTGCATGCTCTAGAATTTAGGATACAATGCTAAAGGCAGTTATCACCTACTGCCAGATAATTTGCAGATGAGCTGTGAATGCAAGATAGCCCTAACCAGTAATGTGGGAGCTGACATTGAGACAAGCAAACATTTCATGGTTTATTTAAAACAATATGCACGGAGCAAGCCAAAAGTCATGACTACAGGCCATGAATTTGTTAAACATGTATATTAAACAGAATGAAATGCACAACTGTTCAGACATCATAAAACTCTCCAATCTTATTAAATCATGACTTGGTGCTGAAATGACTAAGGCAGACATCATTTTTACAGGCAGGAGCTCCACTCTATGTTTAGTAAACATTTGTGGACTCAGAGTTGGGAATCAATTGAGAAACTTCAGGCACATTTTTCAAGTGTTTGGCATCAACAACAGAAGAAAACAGCAATTTGTAGCCACTATGTGTGCTTCAAGATAGCTACACAAGCACTCACACAGAGCAATGATGAAAGATTAATCCTGGGCGTATAATACGACTAGAACTCAGGGCCGCGGAAATGAAATCAGGTATGCCTGCAGAGCAAAGGCAGGTCAAAAGTCAGAGTGAAGTCAGTGGTTATAACTCAAGCAGTAAGTTTTAGGAAATAACAGTAAGTTGTTCAGCAAATATGAAGAAACAGTGGTCATGTAGAAATTTGCTGCTGGTAAAGGTCATGTCCATATGATACCATATTTGCTAACAACTTCTTGCCCGACTAAGTCAGGAAACACTCACAGAAGATACAAGATAACTACAGACTTTGCTAAAATAAGGAGGAGTAGTTAATTCAATGTAACTTGGAAGAAAGAATTCGGGACAAAAGGCAGCACCAAGAAATCAGCCTTATATGCACATAGCCTGAGTGCTAGCTGTGGTTTTCACCTCTCTGTTGAAGGTCCTTTTATAAAGAGCATATTCAATTCTAAAAATAGTGTAGAGACATGAGGCAGAGTATAGGCTAGTACTAGTTGTGTGTTAAAACGTACACAACAACAACAACAACAACAAAAAACAAATAAAACCAAATCTTAAAGGAATTCTCAGTGTATTACTATGAATGATATAAACATAAACACAACATGAAGCAAGGTTAACTCAGTTTGAAGGTAAGCTATTATTGCAGCATAATAATCATTGCTACTTATTATTATACCACAAAGACACTTACTGGTTCCTGTGGAGATCAGAGAAAGGAACAGCATTATTCCTAGAATATTGAAATTTACATAGTCTAACAGCAAAGTGTTTTAACATGCATTTTAGGTAAAGCCAGCAACCAATCTCCCCTTTTATACTTCTATATTAGTAACAGTCATAGGACAGAATTACATCATCTGTGAAATAAACTGTTACTGTAATCAATGAGCATTTGGATATTCCCTGGCATCTGCACTGTGCAAGTCTCAAGATACTCCCATTCGTTTAAGATAATGGGTGTGAAATTACAGCGAGGAGATAGTCATGCTTAAATTTTCCTTTTTAAGCAAGGTTCATTAGGATTGGGTAGAAGTATGTGAAAGTATAAACTTGTGGGTGTTAGACAATAAAAATCATTTGCAGTCTTTCGGCAGCAGGTTGAAAATAACAATTTCTGCAATACCACGTTGTGTCAAATAATCTACCATCCATAAAAGACACAGCACTGAATGCAAACTAATGAGGAATGCTGAATCTGGGAACAATTAAACCTGTCAACTAAGCCTCACATTGCAGACATGAAAGGTACAATGCTCTCCAACACAGAGCAAATGCTCTGTAGCTTTTAATGTGCTCCCTCCAGATGAATTTGGTCAATTAAGTAGAATAAATAGTCAAAGGCTTTCAGAAATTTGGTTGGTTCCTGGATTGCAGCCTCCTCAGTGAAAAGTTCAAATAGTCACTGTTTGCTACTTGTTCATCAGATAATCGAGTTCTACAAAACGGCCTCTATCAATAAAACATGCTTAAAGCTGGCATCAGTCCCTGGATCTAGGAAATGGAAGTGAAGAAAAAGCCAGTTCAGAGTGACCATTTTTAGAAGCCATGCCTCAGGATGTGGAGAGGATGTCCACCAATACGACACAAAGGCTCACAAAGATTTAGTAAGTCTTGGTTAAAATCTTATGTAATCATATGGATTTCCATAGCTGCAGAGTAACAAAACAGTTCTTTTTGAAGAAGGTGTTATTTTTGCTGTGTTACAAGGCTAAATGGATTGCTTATTAGCTCTAATCTGTTTTTCAACAAGTAAAAATGTTTACAAAGTTGCAAACTATAAAGAAAGTTTCTATTGCAAAGAAGGCTTCTGAAATGGTTTACCTGTAGCTTATGAACATAGTATGTTACCTGATAGTTTATAATAACAGGAGTCTAGAAATGACAACCCAGAGGAAACACCCCAGGCCTAAATTCTGATTTTGTGTTTTGCCTGACGCTACACAATGCTCCCCATGGAAACAAATGTGATTTGAAGACACAGAGGCTGGCTGAGAGCTGGGAAAGAAGTTATCCTATCTAGCCTTGTCTCTTTACAAGACTAATTCATTCCTAAAGAAAAATTGTATGAGGGAGTATCAAATAATGCCCTGCATTTTCTGAATACGCCATACCACAGTTTAAAATGAAATGAAATGTATAAAGTGGAAAAACAAAGGCAGCCTAACTTACCTTGGGGCTGTTTCCTTCCTAAAAATATGCAACATGAATGAAAATGAGAGATTTTTTGAAAATTGTCATCTTCTCCTCCTTTGCCTTGGCAAGAATAGCAAGAAGAGGAATAATCAAAGACTGTGCTTATTTAAGCCTACGAGTGTCATTGTGAATGGGTACAACTCGTGCATTTCTAACTACATTAGGCAGAAGAGCAACCTGAGGTAAGCAGATCTGGTTCTCCTAGCTTGTGCTAAGGGGAAGCTGTAACACTGAAAAAGTCAGATATACCAGCAGAAAGATGTGACCTTTTGGAATGGAGGTCAGTTGATTTTTCCTGCTCAAAGTAATTTCTAATTACAATGTTTTAACCACTTTGCTTAAGCAAGGAAATAACAAACATTTATGCCTAGTTCCTGGGTTGAAACAAGCCATTCTCCTGAAAGTCATCCAGATCTACAGAAGAACTTCATCTCATACACAAGAATATTATTAAAATTGCTTTCACATAACCTTTTCATTTCTGGGAGTGGAGAATAGGATAGGAAAACACTATGAGAAAGGTGTGTATAAGATCTGTCTTTTTTATCTTACTAAAGGAAGGAAGTATTCAAAAACATGGAAAACCAGATCTCTGTTGAGTTTTTCTAGTCTTGTATATTACCATTGAATTGAGATTATCGTGTCCTGTGATGTAGAAGATACAGAATTCAAAGAAATAAGCATGAAAGGGATTATTTAGTTTGAATCTCACATGCATATACTGTGATGATTTCTGCCTAGTGAGGTTCCAAGTTGAGGAACAGTCAGCTGTCTGATGCCCTCAAGCAGGCTTGACAATCATGGATCATACATTAGGCTATGTTATATAGGTGAGAGTGGTAAGTTTCAAAGACATGTCTGTGTGCTTAACTGCTACTCAGACTAGCATGAAATGCTTACAAGACAAATGAAGTTACTAAATCTTTTGGGCTCCTTAAGGAAGGACATGACCTGTAGAAAAATTATTGATGCTTTAGAATTTTCAGTGAACTTACTTAGAACAATTAAGTTTCCTCCTTTGGCAGCATTTGATATTTCATGTCATTCTGCTATGAAGCTGGACAGTACCTCACTGAGGTGGTTTTCAAAATTTTCCTTCCATTTAAATACGAGTACCTAAAGAACATGAACAGATAGGGGAGAATATTAATACCAGGAAATAATACTATAAACCCTTGGGAGGCAAAACTGCTGACTGTCTCCCAGATCAAGACCTTGATCAGCCTGAAATGATACTTTGAAGTTAATGCATCAGTCATGTTAAGATTTAGTCAGATTTATGAAATTCAAGTTTTCTTTATTCCACAAGAATAAATGCCCTTTTCTCAACATTTTAGATATAGAATTATTGTAAAGCTCTAGAACTTTGTTCCTATTTTGGAGAACCATGATAGCATTAAACATGGTATGAAAACATCATTTATGGTAGACTAAAAGGTATTAGATTACAGATGTGTTAGTGCCAATGAAACAACATAATAGAGCTTGGCAAAATGAACAGTCATAACACATCTTCCACAACAGTTTCCAGGTAACAGAGAAAATAAATCTACTTTAGGGGCCTTACGAAAGACTTATAATCGATAGATAAATAAAATATGCAAGAGTATTTTTTTTTTTTCTGAAGGCAATCTCTGCTTGTATTGAAATGGAAGACTGCATAGGATGCTACAGTGAAGAAGGAGAAATACAACATCTGGGGAAACAAGCCCTCAGAGCCTCACATTATTTACATTTATGGCTAGGAAAAGCATTTCTAAAAGATAGCTTTATTTAATCAGCTACCTGTGTATCTTTTCATACTGCTCATAACATTTCCTTCAGAAAGATGCATCAGTACAAGCCAGGAAAACATCCTGAGAGTCCTCACAGAAAACATTTCCTAACTAGATCTAATCCTTTTAGTTCCATGCAAAATGAGTTCTCAGAACCCTTAGGACCACTGAAAACATTATATAGGGTCCAATGGAAAGAGGTAATATGCAAGAGATCTATTTAAATTAGGTCACATTATAGTCAAAGTACTATCAATAATAATTCTTTATTTAAATTATTCTTGTATTTGCACTTAGCTGATGAAGGGCTAGAGAATATACCCTACAAAGAAAGATTGAAGGAGTTAAGTCTCTTTTCCCTGGGAAGAGAAGTCCTAGGGGAACCTCATCACAGTATTCCAGTACTTAAATGGCAGCTAGAAAGAGGACAGAGGCGCACTCTCCACAAGACCTACACGGACAAGACAAGGGCTGATGGGTAAAAGTTGTACCAGGAGAGGTTTCCTCTCAGTATAAGAAAGACTGTTCCCTGGAACAGCCTCCTCAAGGTCATGGTAGAGTTCTCATCACTGGAGGTTTTCAAGATGCAATTGGATAGGGTGCTAGATAATCTCATCTAGGCTTCCTTTCCCACAAAACGTTGAACCAGATGATCTTTCAAAGTCCCTTCCAATCTGGGCTTTTCTATGATCCTGTGATTCTATGATCTTCAATATAGATATAAAATTGAAAAAGTTTTTGAAAACACAGTAAGAGTAACAGACACATTATATTAATATCACAAGCAAACATTATTGCTTTAACCTTCTTAGGTTAAAAAAAACCTGATGTGTTTTGTTTGTGGTATGGGAGGTCCCTTTCCTTTCATTAGTATTTCACCACTAAATAATAGTATTAAGGGTGCCATTATGTAGCACTGAATCACTTCAGAAAAAAAACTCACAAGTCTGGTAATCCCAAAATGTAATAGAGGTAACAGAATTTTTTCAAGCAGTTCTACAAGGACCAGAATTTAATCCATCATTTTCTTAGATGACAATAAGTGGCAATTAATGCCATCATTTTTACCAACTTGTTCTAAACACATGCATAGACATTCTATTGCCAATTTAGAAGAAGCACATCACAGATGCACGAAGATTTTCTGCCTGCTCCTCAAGAAAATGAATGCAATTTTCTTATATTTTGTAACTTGTAAAATGCGTATGATGGCCTTCCAAACATTTCCACCTGTTCCTGACGGGGAAGTATTTAATATATATCTGAATATTTATACATTATTCAGCAGATAATTTAATAAGTGACTATATTAAATTTAAAGAAGAATTAGCTCAACAAGAACAAGATAATAGATTTTGCCAGCCAGCTGTTATAAATGTGTGTAAGTCTACACTATAAGACAAACTCTGTAAAATAAACTACCTGGACACGTGCAAAACATTTGATACTGTCCCACATGAATTCCTTGTCTCTAAATTGAAGAAAAATGGATTTGAGGGATGGATTATTTGGTGAATAAGGAACTGGCTGGACAGCCGCACTTAAAGAGTTGTGGTCAATGACTCAATGCCCAAGTAGAAACCAGTGACAAGTGGTGTTACTCAGGGGTTGGTACTGGAACCAGTCCAGTTTAACATCTTTGTCGGCGACATGGACAGTGGGATTGAGTGCACCCTCAACAAGTTTGCTGACACCAAGCTGTGCGGTGCAGTCGACATGCTGCAGGGAAGGGATGCTATCCAAAGAGACCTTGATAAGCTGGAGAAATGGGCCCATGCAACCCTTATGAAGTTCAAGAACACCAAGTGTAAGGTCCTGCATATGGGTTGGGGCAATCCCAAGCACAATTTTGGCTGGGTGGAGAATGGATTGAGAGCAGCAGAAGGAGTTAGGGGTGCTGCTGGATGAGAAGCTCAGAATGAGACTGCAATGCATGCTTGCAGCCCAGAAATCCAACCACATCCTGGGCTGCATCAAAAGGAGTGTGGACACAAGGTCGAGGGAGGTTATTCTCCCCCTCTATTCTACTCTCATGAGACCTCACCTGGAGTACTGTGTCCAGCTCTGGAACCCTCAACATAAAAAGTATGTGAAGCTGTTGGAATGAGTTCAGAGAATCATAGAATCTTTAAGATTGGAAAAGACTTCCAAGATCATCAGGTCCAACCATCAGCCTAACACCACCATGTCCACTAAGTCATGTCCTGAAGTTCCATGTCTACATGTTCTTTGAACACCTCCCGGGATGGTGACTCCGCCACTTCCCTGGGCAGCCTGTTCCAATGCTTGACCACTCTTTCAGGAAATAAACTTTTCCTAATATCCATTCTAAATCTCCCCTGAAGCACATGAGGCTGCTTCCTCTCATCCCACCGCTAGTTATTTGGGAGAAGAGACCAACACTCACCTCACTACAACCTCCTTTCAGGTAGTTGTGGAGAGCAATGGGTCTCCTCTTCACCTGACTAAACAATCCCAGTTCCCTCAGCCACTCCTCATAAGACTTGTGCTCCAAACCCTTCACCAGCTTCACTGACCTTCTCTGGACACACTCCAGCAACAAAATGTCCTTCTTGTACTGAGAGGCCCAAAACTGCACACAGCATTCGAGATGCGGCCTCACCAGTGCCGAGTACAGGGACATAATAATTTCCTTATTCCTGCTGGCCACACTTTTCCTAATACAAGCCAGGATGCTGTTGACCTTCATGGCCACTTGGGCACATTGCTAGCTCACATTCAGCCGGTTGTCAACCAGCACCCCCAGGTACCTTTCCAAAGGGCCCAGAGGAGGCTCATGCAGATGATCAGAGGGCTGGAGCACGTCTCCTATGAGGACAGACTGAGAGACCTGCAGTTATTCAGCCTGGAGAAAATAAGGCTCCAGGGAGACCTTATAGCAGCCTTCCAGTTTCTAAATGGCTTATACCAGAAAGATGCAGCGGGACTTTTGACAAGGGCGTATAGTGATAGGTCAAAGGGTAACGGTGTTAAATGGGAAGAGGGTAGATTTGAATTTGATGTAAGGAAGAAATTCTTGACTATGAGGATGGTGAGGCAGTGGAGCAGGTTGCCCAGAGAAGTTGTGGATACCTCGTCCTTGGAAGTGTTCAAGGCCACGTTGGATGTGGCTTTGAGCAAGCTGGTCTAGTGGAAGTTTTCCCTGTCCACAGCTGGGGGTTTGGAACTAGATGGTCTTTAAGGTGCCTTGCAATCCAAACCATGTTATGATTCTATCATTCTCAAACTGTAGAGAAGACAAACTTCACCCAAAATAAATCTACTACTATAGGATTTATAAGTGACAGTGATGAAATATAACACTTTTTCCCCAAACCAGATGCAGAACCTTGTGAAAGATAAAAACATCTTCTGAATTTTACAGTTTAGGTTGCATATTTATAATTCTGATGAGCTATTTCAATGTGTTTGTATGACTCACCCTACACTTGAGAGAGTTCACATATAATTTAGAAAAAAAAAGAAAAGTACTCATAAGACATTGGAGAAAAAGAACTACAAAGGAGATTTTGACAAGAACTTCACGAGTTATTACCTTTGGGACAGAATACAAGAAATTCTTGGGGATATTAAGATTGGAATTGACAGCATCATTCAGCAATATGGAAGTTACTACACAATCTTTCAAAAGCTTGGTTTTTTCACTGGAAGCTGCATGAAAATCCACAAACTAAGCTAACTAGAGAGAAAGAAGATAATAAAATCTAAGTTGAGTGGATAGATCTCAATGAAAGCTAAAATAAATCAGCATGGATTAGATGACTCTTGACACTGAATATTAATGTCACCTTGATTTTCAAAAGGGACATGACATAAACAACTTTGGGATAGATTACTTCACAAGGAATTTTCTTTATATCATTGTGTTTCTAAACCTTTTATAAGACTATTTACTTTAGCAAGAGGGAAAATGCAACCAAAATATAAGACAATCTGATTCTAGGGAGGGATTAGGCTGTGTGTATATCATTTTTACAAAATAGTATCCTACAGAATCATGAAAATGCTTCAGGAGGTCTAATTTAGATTACACATCTTCTTTCATAGCAGCAAAAAAGATGCCAAGTAAAAACCAAAAGTTAATTCTATTGCTAGGATAATTTGTGTGTAAAATGTGTAAAAGTAGAGTAAAGAACATTGTCGAAACTATAGAAACAGGATATGCTGAACAATCATTTAGCAGCATTTTTTAATTTTCAGTAACAACAGCCTCAGACAATGTGTTTTAACAGGCAGACGTAGTACTCAGGAAATGTCACCAATTTCAAAGGTTAGCCAGAAAGAAATAAAGATAAAAAGAGGGAAGCAATCTAATGTACACTGAATTGTAGAGATTATAAATCATATTGAATGCAGTTCTCTGTGTTCTTCGATTATCAGATGTCAATTGACTACCAGGTCAGACTGTGTAAATGTGTGCAGAATGATAAGAATAAGGCTAGAAGTTCTCTTCTTCAAACAAGGTAACTATTGCAAGAAAGCGACAATGTGCATCTTATGCTACCATCTTCAATAACACCTGTGAACTCAGAAAGGACTGTAAAATTGTATATCCCTCTAGTAAGGATTCACAACCCTGAGTCCATTGTCCCATGGACTTGTGTATACACAGTTTCTTTACATGTTCCACAGTCTGAGCTTTCCTCTAGCATGGGTAAGGCTTTCTTTCTTCAGACTTTTCCTCTAGTTTCAGTCGCCCAGGAGTCCTGAAAAGAAATCATGGTAATAAAGACTGAGCAGAATAAAGCACAAAGTACGTCAGCCTTTTCCATGTCCTTTGTTACCAGATCCTATTCAGCACTGTGGTCCCATTTCCCTTAGTCTTCATTTTCTAGTTATACACCTGGAGAAGTCCTTCTTATTTCTCTTCACGTCCCTCACCATATTCAACTCTAGATGACCTTGCTTTCCTAACACCATCCTTTCTCTCTTGGACACTATCTCTATTCACCTGGGTTACCTAACTCTACTTCCACTTCTCATATGCTGCTACTTGATAGTAGGAGATGTCAAGGAAAAAGTTGAGTTTAGGATCTCTAACTCCAAGGCAAAGATTAAAATATTCCCTCTAGTAAGGATTCACAACCCTGAGTCAGGAATCAAATGGGATGCTTATTCCATGAGATAAAATATGGTGTAAAGACCCTTTAGCTAGTTCTAGTTAGGCTGACATAAATATATGGTGGAGTGCAATGCCATGCAGAGATAACAGCTTGAATGCCAAAAGCATCATAAACAATTAAAGCAGCAGTAGATGAAAGCTTGAAAACCCTACTTCTAAATATGGTTGAGTAGCTCAGGTGCCACTTTACCTTCATATGCATATATATTGTTTCAACTTTGGGAGCTAGCTCTATCAGCACTAGCTTTGCAAATATGCTATGTTTGGTATAAATATAGTACAAGGCACTTCTTTTTTTTCCTTACACAAAACAAAAGCAGAAGAAAGACAAATTTTAATACGTATGCATCCACTTATGCAATGCTTAGAGAACTAATTTCAGAAATACTCAAGCTCAAAACTTCTGACTTAAGTGATTTGGAATGAGAATTTGATCCCACATCCTTTTAGCATGCCCTAAATTCTAGATAAAAATACACAACAGGGTTAAGTTTTTTCCTAAGTTTTTCAGATATTGCTATGTCAGAAGAAAAAGAAGTAGCTGAAGCCTGGTTTTGAGGGTCTTCTAACAGCACATCAGATCACTTTAACTAGCTTGAAATCTGGCTGCTGAAAGAGTGTTTCTATCCTAAAAATCCATGTTAAATCCTTTTTCCTGATGCCTCTGTTCTCCTGCCATTTGTTTTCACACCACTGTGTGAATGACTGACCAAGGGAAAATTAGAATATTGCTTTTAGGGACAGGCAGTTCCTTCATTAAGTTCAATGTCTAGGCATAATTACAGTCACTGTAATCTTGCATCAATCTGTCATTCTGCCAAGTATAAACATCCACACACAATGCTCTAATGTAGCTGTTTCAGCCAAGACAAGAAGGAACTAACCAATGCTATCTAGGTTAGAAGTGCAAGTGGGCTGAACATCTCCCAGGGAGACACCACAGTGTTTATTTCTTTGACTTCCATAGGATACTCAGACTTTCAGCTGACTATCAGGAGTAACCAGAAACAGGACTAGACTAGAACATATCCTGCCTCACAGTGAATGGAAAAGAAAGCCACAGTTTCACCCATGGGTAGGGAATGAAAACTCAGGGAAACCAACTTGGGCAGCTGCTCCTTAACTCACAGTAAGTTAGATTTACATAGAAAACTCACAAGCAGAAGTACTTCTTGTTGTGCCTAAGACCAATATTCAAGACTTCAGTAGAAAATCCTTTGTGTATAACAATTTGATGTTTGCCCATATTCCTCTGGTTTATAGCCTCTTTGTCATTTCTGCTACTGCCCATTCACCTATGTACCATCAACCAGCTAGACATCTAGCTTTCTCAAAATGTCCATCCATGGGCTAGGATTTTTTTCTCCCTTCCTCTTTTAAATCTATAGAGTCTGATCTGGTAAACTCACAAAATATGCTATGAAGGGAGGGAAACTCATTCATATACAAAGTAAACACCATGGAGGGATTAATCTGGAAGAGAAAGGCTCCCAACTTGCTCCAATAGCTATTTAATATTCATATGTGAAGCAGAAATTCAGCAGACAAGATCCATATGAATATACTTCATCTACACAATACTCACTAGTTGGAAAAGCTGGAGTCCGACCATTGCTACAAATCAAATAGAGCAGGGAGTTGCACTGAGTCTTCTGCATTTAATAGCACTGAAACTACAAGGAAGAAAATATGCTCTACAAACATATGCAGCTGCTAGTACTGTGTGTGAAAGATAAAATATAGCTTTTAAAAACAATTCTGTAGGCACTTCTAATGCAAACACTCTCACTGGAATTTTTTACTGCTTTGCTCTCTGCGAACATTTGTTGGAGCTCACATTTACCTCCTTAAATGATTGTAAATAAAAGTGGTGGTGAACACCACCTCCAGCAAAGCAGATTACCAGCTTGCATGTGGAAGAATCACTCTGCCGTTGCGTTTCTCAGCCCTCTTCCACTTCTGCTTTTAAAGACATCACTGTTATCACTCTTCTAGTAATAAGAAATTATTACAGACTGTACTCTATAGTGCGGGAAGACTGATTGAGTAGAACTGTTGGAGAGTAGAACTTAGCAACAGGCAGCTGTGACTGTGCCATTTACCTGTCCACTTCTGAAGTCTGTTAATCTTTTCCTGTAATGTCAAAAAATGTTAGCAAAGTACTGCTGGTACACAATTTCCCTCTATTTCTCAGTCTCAATCAGTCACATACCTGTGCACACGCACTTGTACACACACACACAGAGCATTTATTTCTTTGTTCAGCTTTGATTATGACAGTTTTCAGCTAAATTCTCCACAGTATTTTTTCCAGTTAAAGGTTTTTCAGGAGGAATTTCATTTGTACAGGCTGAAAACTGGCAGAAACTGTTGTCAGTTGACATCCACAGAATTTTCTGATCTTATTCATTTTTAAACCATTATTGTGAAACTAGTTAAATGGCTTTGAAATTGAAAATCCCAGTCTTTACAGTTCTCCACTTTTTATCTAGTCATTGGTCTCATCGGCATTTTCTACTTAGAAATAAATGCTTTCATTAAGAGGGAATAGATTTTTTTTTAGCTGACTAGAATCTTTCAGACAGTAATTTTAATGTACACCTTTATTCTAAGAAGTGAGTTTTCTTAAATAACATCTATTTGCTCTCTGAAGGCGTGCTAACAGTTTTATACAAGACACTCCATTAGCATGGAAATGGATTTTTGTGTGTAATTTACTTTTCTCCCACTGTATTACATTATAGCTGCAGTTATCAAAAAGAGACTGGAAAACTCTTGTTGTCCTTTAAAGTGTGTAAGATTCCAGCTGTTTTTATTGTATTTCTAATGTGTGTTCTGACTAACAACACACTTTGTAATAAATATAGGTATATATGTATATCAATACACAAATATATTTAATCTTTTTCCACATTTTAGAAACATTTAAAGAAATACAAAGTCAAAATTTTGCAAGAAGCATGTGAATACATAAGCATATCTGACAGATTCATTAACATAACACATAAACATTAAGAATTAATATTCCAGGAATTATGATTGAGAAGATCATAGAAACAATGGCAGTAAGTATATAGCTACATGACCAAAGGAGATTATTTCTTCAATGAGATTGCTGAAAATAATTCCTAATGCAAATGTAACTTCAGAGAACACAATACTTGATTCTAACCTTACCAAAGAATCACACTAAACTCGAAAAATACAAATGTGTTGAGGTAAAAAGTGCTAAGCAACTGGGCTTTTCTAGCACTGGTCCTTGATACTATGATAAAATCCTGAATGCTAAAGTTGACTCAGAGGCAGTTTTGGACACTCTAGAGCCTTCAGAGCCTTCAGAACACAGCAGTATGCTAATTCAGTCCTTTCTGTTGCTCTTTTTTGTGTCACAGACATCAGATAAGTCTACCATGGCTTGATGACATCAAAGGTATTCCTACTTCCCACTATTCCACTTTAAGGCTAATACAATCAACTTTCCTGGGATCTTATTGAGACCAAGAAGTCATGGAGATAAACTGGACATACTCAGGAAGCCAGCCAGATCATGAATTTGTATGCAGAGCATTCACTGTATCTCTTTAAAAAAAAAAAAAAAAAGTGTGTCGTTCTACTACTGTAAACAAAAATTAAAAGGGTTGGTTGTTTTGTTGTTGTTGTTGGTTTTTTTGCCACAATGCTGGTTGGATAAGCTCAGTACTGTCTGGGCATGGATTAAGCTAATTGTACCAGGCCCTCAATAGACAAAATGTGTGACTATACCAGGGTTCATAAGCAAAAAACACCTGGGTTTCAGCTCTCCCATGATGGCAGCACGTCAAGGTGCTAGAAGTTGCAAATGATCAGTCACTTGCTTCCCAGCCTATGCCGCCACATGGTGCAGGCTCTGCTCCAGGTGCCGAGTTCTGCATTTCTCCCCGCTGACTATCCTGGCACTGCTGGCAGTTGTTCCCAGATTTACAGAGGCACTTCCAAACTGGAGCTATTCTCTATGTCAATGACTCTCTTCAGTTTAGAACTGCCTACGTATTTGCTAATGTTGCACTCTGTCACCAACCTAGTCATCAAAGAAGATGCTGAACAGTACGGGGCCCAGTGCTGATCTCAAGGTACAACGCTCATTCACAGCTATCAAGTACATAATTGGATCTTCTGAGCCCTTTTGAGCCTGTGTACAATTTTCAAGCCACTTAATAGTTTATTCTTCTACTCGAGTATATTGCTTCCAACTTAGCCATTCCAGCCCAGTTTCCATGCCATCCTTGTGTTGCTCCATTAGATTTAGGCATCTAAATTATTCAACTATTAGTGTAATAATTATTTTAAATTTTACTACCTGAGACAACTTGCTGTTTAGGAGTTTCAAATTCCTATGCCACTTCTGTCTGACTCAGTCATCTCCGATCCTTAAATTTGTGACAGAAAACTGAGGTTATGGTATTTCCATGTGAAATACTGTTGAAATATCTGCAGGAAAAAAAAAAAAAGATTTCATCCGTGTTCTAAGAGATTACCCTCACTGAAGAGCTATGGGTAGAAACAGTTCACTGCTTTAATCTGCCTTGTGCTGAGGGAGGCATACCTTCCACACTTCATGCAATGATTATGATTAATGATATTGCTTCTGAATTTTCCAGTAGCTAAGGCATTAGTTAGACATACAAGGCTTAAAGTTTATGAGATACAGCTACTATCTGCAGATGTGTGAAATAAATAAATGCCTATGATAGAAGAGACTTCCAAATATCTGGTCTAACTGAAAACAAACATTTCAGTGTTGGGTTTCTTACAGTAAGCAAAGCTTCAAGAATTTCCCCACTCTTAACCTTTAAGGAAGACAAGCTACTGCATGTCTGCTGAGAGCTTTGCATAGGATTTAATAAAAGCAATAAGAGCCTAATAAGAGTCAGGCTCTGCAGCTGGTAGGCGGAAAGTGTTCCAGAATGGTCTGCTTTTGTTGACATTCCTGATATTTCTATTTCTGATATGTATAAGGTTGCTGTGTATACATCATGTTTGTGCCACAGGCACTCTCAAGCTTCATATGCCAAGATGAGAAAAATCAACTAAATTCCCAACACTCTGTAAAGCTGCCAAAGTCAGGAAGACCTCAAGTTATACGCTGTTGTAAGTGACAGTTGCATACATTAAAGGTATTTGCTGTGGCAATACATAGTTTTCATTTTCTGTTCATAGAGACTAGATTGCTTATATAAACAGAAGGTGGAAAAAATATTGTTAGCATTCCTACTGATCAATATTTTTGTTGCTCCTTCTGCACCTTTAAAATTTAATTACCCTTGAGCTTGTTCACTTTGAACCATATGCAAATTAATGAGACAGAGGCAGATATAACAATTGTTGTTCTCTAACCAGTGCAGAGTTCTGTACAGGCCATGGCACGCACCTTTTCATTTCAATTCTCTATGCAGCTGCAGACTCCTCAGTGCAATGTGTTTTGAGATTCAGAAGCAGAATAAATATTAGTTTTAGTGGAGCATCCCCTTTAGCATCTTCAGAAGGTGGGAACTGTGTTACAAAGGAGTTTTATTCTAACACAGATGCAGAGCAGGAACATCATCAGAGGAAAAGTCAGAAGTAGGGGCTTGGGTGGGATGGAGTAATCTTTACCAGAAAAAAAAGAAGACTGAGAATACCTTAAATTTCTCTGGATCCAATTGTGTCATCCCTGTTTGTTCTCCTTCCAGCTCCAACATGACTAGCTCTTCCTCTGTGTCTCTACCACTGTTGAAAAAACCTCAGGAAAAAGGCTCAGTAGCTTGGGTTTACCTTTTCACATGCGCTGCTCCCTCATAGCTCATTGGGAACCTCTGCTCTAGGCATCAACAATTCACTCCCAGAAATACCTACTGCTGCCCCATCAGCACAGTCCCAGTCAGGATCCAGAGCAGACTCATGCCTGTGCCTTCACACAGGAGTGTGTTCACGAGTGAGAAGCTCAGTAGGAGCTCTGGGAAGAGCTGTCCCTTCTCTATCCCTTTTCTCTGGGGGCCAGACACTGGAGTGAAGAGCACATGCAAGAGGAATTAAAAATAATCTTTTGATTGCAAAATCAAAATGTAGAATCTCTTTAGTTTTTTGCATACTCTCCACACCGTGTCCTAAAGATGGAGACATGCAGCCTGGTTATAAAAGGGCTGCAAGCAGACCCGTAAAGTTGAGGCACTTAACCCAACCCAAAGATACTGAGTTTTCTTGAATATAAGCTTAAGGGCTAATTTACATTGCCTTAGGCAGTCAGTAGTGATTCAAACACATTTTACTGCTTCAGTGTAGGACACTGTAGTAGCCTACAAATTCTAACATGGCTTCAAAGACTTTTTTTTTTTGCCATGTAGTCCCTGGACTGTGAGTCCTGTGCTACACCTGACAAAGGCAACAGGCTTTACCTTGCAGTTCCTGCCAAACCTGGGTTTGTGTTCACAGCACAGTCTTGCACAGGGACTGAGCAGCAAGGCGGTGCTGACAGCAGCCTCCTGGCAATGGTAGAAAATGTTCTGAGGAAGAAATGGAAGAAACCTCCAGCCTGGAAGTTGGTGACTTTAGCAGTGTTGTAGTGGTGACAGTCAGAGAGGGTGGGGAGGCTCACACTTTGAAAGTGCTGTTGCAGATACTTAGCAAAGAGAGAAACACCAATTTGTAACATAAGGACTTCATAAGTAGATGAAGATAATATCAGCAAAAAGAACACATTCATTTGTGAAAGGCTTGAGGACCAGGTGTCTCACTTCTTTAAATCAGCACGTCTACATAGCTTTCAATGAAACTACATTGATTTACCTCTGTTGGGTACCTAGTTATTTCTACAGTAGAAGAAAGGCTTAATAAATATTACAAATTGCATTCTCACTCTGTATAAATTGTTACATTTCTCCTGATATCAGTGGAACTACACTAGATTATAACAGACAAAGGTCAGGCTCAGCTATACCAAAGAGCATTCACTGAGTGCTTACTGAGCTTTTGTGGTTCAGCTTCCCTGCATAGGCACTCTCACTGTGTGAAGTGCTTTTAGGAGCTGGGCTCCCTACATGAAAAAGGGCGAAGGTAGTCTGCAAAAGGCATTTTAAGATCTTTATGGAAGTTTGGTGCAGAGTTGTGAGAGACTGTGTTGAATATTTGTCTCAACATTGTCGAAGTGTCAAACCATCACCTAAACAATGGTACATCAGTCAAATCATAGGACTGGAGTCTTCCTGTTTTCCTGCAAGATGATTCCCTTATCTTGCAAGCCAGTCAAGCCACAGGACTGGAAGCTTCCTGTTTTTTCCTCCTATTTTCCCATGAACCTGAATGCAGAGCTGATTCTGCAAAATTTAGCCTTACCCCTACATATGCACCCAGATCCAGGCCAGAAAAACAGGGGCCCACAGACGGTATTGGGCATGCGTATCACCACCAGGTGAGGGGTGTGGCCAAGCAAACCCGCTCTTGGAATATGTGACGTGAATAAGACAAACGATAAAAGGACAGAAACGACCAACATCGGACGGAACATTTCCCCACCAAGTCAACTGGACTGTCGTGATGCCGCAGCTCAGTGGTGGTAGCTATTGCAACTGAAACTCTTTTCCCTCTTTCCTTTCTTTCTCTCTTTTCTCTTGCATTTGCGAACTCCTTGTTGGGTTAATAAAGTTACCTGGCGCTTGACTCCATTTTGAGTCTAAATTCTGTTCCCGAGAATATGAGCAAAACCACGCTCCGGTGTGTGAGAGGTTGGTCCAGCCGCCCCTAGCCTCCCAGACTCGTCTGAGGTCAGCTAGAACGCAAGGGGGCCTTCTTCTCATCCGAAATCGGAGCGTGACAAGAGTAGATGTTGTTATTTAGTCATGCAAATGTAAATCATAGAATCATAGAATAGAATCATAGAATGGTTAGGGTTGGAAGGGACCTTCAAAGGTCATCTAGTCCCCCTGCAAGGAGCAGGGACATCCCTGTCTAGATCAGGTTGCTCAGAGCCTCATCCAACCTGGCCTTGAATGTTTCCAGGGATAGGGCACCCACCACCTCTCTGGGCAACCTGTTCCAGTGTTCTACAACTCGCATTGTAAAATTTTTTTCCTAATATCCAATCTAAATCTACCTCCCTCTATTTTAAAACCGTTACCCCTCGTCCTGTCACAACAGGCCCTACTGAACAGCCTCTCCCCATCTTTCTTGTAGGCCCCTTTGAGGTACTGGAAGACTCATAGAATATTTAAGGTTGGAAAAGACCTCCAAGATCACAAAGTCCAACCATCAACCTAACACCATCGTGTCCACTAAACCATGTCCTGAAATGTGTCTGTTCCATGTAGAACACCCTGATGACTGATTGTCTTAGTTCAGCCCTGATTAGGACCAGACTACGCAGTCTCTCTCTCTCACTCCCTCCACCCTCCGAGAGAACAGGGGGAGATAATATAAGAAAAATGGCTCGAGGTTTGAGATAAGGACAGGGAGAAATCCTTAAAGTCACTGTTACGGGCAAAACAGACTTGACTTGGGGAAAACTATTCATTTATTTCTAAAACTAGCAGGAGAATGAGACAGAGAACAAGATAACCTCCCACCACCCCTCCCTCTTCCCAAGCTTAACATTATCTCTACTACCTTCCCCCCGGCGAGCGGCACAGATGGGAAGAGGGAATGGGGGTTACGGTCAGTTCATCACGCTTTGTTTTACGCCGTTGCTTCACAGCTGGGGGAAGAACTCCTCACATTCCTCCCCTGCTTCAGCGTGGGGTCCCACCCATACGCCACAGTCCTTTGTGAAACTGCTACGGCGTGGGTCATCTCTTCCACAGGGTGCAGTCTCTCTAGAACGGCTGCCTCAGCAGGCTCTCCATGGGCCACAGCCTCCTTCAGGCATCCGCCTGCCCCAACATGGGGTCCTCCACGGGCTGCAGGTGGATCTCTGCCCCTCCGTGGACCTCCATGGGCTGGAGGGGGACAGCCTGCTCCACCACGGTCGTCACCACAGGCTGCAGGGGAATCTTGGCCAGGAGCCGCATTACTCTTCCCCCTCCTTCTTCACTGCAGCCGTTCCTCTCACAAGAAAAATTCTTCACAACAGGCTGGCAGATGCCTTTCAGGATCTCTTTACATGTCATTCACATCTCATCTCCTCTCCACTTCTTGCAGCCACGCCAGGCCGAGTCAGGCCCAGTCGGCCTCCTGGTGGGAGGCCAGAGGGTGAGGCCTGCAAGGCCCACAAGGCTCACGCCTCCCCCTCTCTGCCCCAGCTCAGCTCCTTCACATCTTCTCTTTTTTTTTCTGTTTTCCCCTTCTTAAATATGTTATCGCAGAGGTGTTATCACGGAACATTCTGCTACCAACTGGCTCAGCCTTGGCCAGCAGCAGGTCTGCCCTAGGCCCGGCCGAGTCCACTGAACAAAGGGGAGCAACTTCGAGCAGTTTCCTACAGAAGGTGCCACCGTAGCCCCCCCTCACTAAACAAAACCAGAACACTGAAGAAGATGTTGTTTGCTTTTAGTTCATTGTGTCTGATGTAGAGTTAAACAAAAGAAAAAAAGGTAACTGCTAGTTTGTCAACCTGACATTTTGTTACGACTGTCAAGGTTTGTAAGCTACATCAGCTGCTCAGTTTGAAAAAGCAGCAAAAGGCTATTTGCAGATATACCTGGGCTCAAATGTTCATCACTTGTGACTTTATGTGAGTCTGAACTGTACTGACACAATCACATTTCTCCATCTCAATTCACAGGTACATCTGCAAGAGTTAGGAACAATTCTGTAAAGTTATGAAAACTGTGTGTTCCGCCTTGAGATATTACTTGAGGAAGTCACTCATATATCAATTCCTGATGTTGCTGGTTTTAGCAAGATAAGACTTCTAATCCATCTGGTGAATGTTCCTCTGACAAAGATTAAACAGCTTTCATGCCCGCCCCTCCCCAAATTAAAATAGAGAAAAAAAGAAAAAAAAAATTAATGTGTTGTCAGATTAAGGAAGCTCTGTTTTCAGAAATAAGCAAAAAGCAACAAGGCTGTTGTTTTCTGTGTTAGTGCCAACTTCTGAAGCTTTAAAGACTACTTCTGTCTACAAAGAACAATCAAAAAACCCCAAGTGTGTGGCATCACTACCTGTAAAATCAGCAAAAATTCACTCAAATCAAATGAAGGACTTTACACACCCCACTCAGAGGTGCAGGCTGTTAGCCTACTATCTTTCTCCTTCTCTGTTCTGAAAACAAGAATGCTACTGTGAATTTGAAAGTCCAGTTTGCTCTGACTAACAACTGTGAAAATCCAGAATGCTCCTTGATAACGAGGAGGTTGGGTCAGCCTGAAACTAACATAAGTGAGCACACTTTTGCTTGTTCTTTCAAAAGTCACTGAAGAAACATAAGTATTTTAGAAGTGGAATCTCAGGAGAGAGAAGGAAGAGAGAAAAGTGTTACTTTAGAGCCTGGGAAGAGTGAGAAAATACGCTCAGCAAGGAATATAAGAAATTTTAAGTATCCAAAGTAGGGAAGAATGCTCATTATCTTTATCACATTTTTTTAGTTTTCCCAGTGATTATGGAATGAAAAGTAATGTTTTCAGATTTCTCTGTCTTATGAAGTAAGCATATGAATTTACCTTGTATGATGAATTTGCAGTAATGGATATTTTTATACATAATACATTAATATGTTTTATGCATATATATTTCTTGTTTGCTGACACTAGTTGGACAGAAGTGAAATAAAAACTTCGCATGACTGGTGAAAATGGGAATTATACACAATATGAAAAAATAAAGAATTACAAAATAGCTGGAGTTTCACATCTGTTCTAAAATGGTCTTGAAGACCTTTATCCTTCTTGCTCATAAGTACTTGTAACTATTAATATTCAGAGATATAAACTTTGCCATTTAAATAGAATTGGCATCATATTAAATCAGCAGAAGAGTTCCTATTGACTATAAAGGTGTGGGATGAGTCTGTATTGTGTGAGCATGCGAAGCCTAGCAAGGTCTTCCAAAACTTAAAACTGGGTATTACTAACCCATTCTAGCCTTTCCCTGGCTTTGGTTTTTGCCTTGTAAGAGATTCCTTTTTCAGTGTGTCCACATCAAGACTATTTTCGAAACAAACTGATCTTTTATTGGCATCCAGGTCTGACTCATCACAGAAATTCTGATCTAAACAGCATTTCTGCTGTTTCTGAGGACCTCTCATTTATTAATGGGCTTTAACATCCATATTTTACTCTGGAGCAGTAAGGAAATATTTCACAAAGATTGATACTGAGACAGTAAACTGAGCAGCTTGTTCAAAGGAAGGTCTGAGTGAAGGGAATACAAGCATCCTGATCATCTGTCCAGTGTCCAGTGCATTATCTGGATGCTGTATCCTAGATTTTGGGATGCTACATCCTAGGTTTCAGGATTAGATTTGGCATATGAATACTGGCCAAAACTGAAGGAATTTCAGACAAAGATGAAGTTTTGATTTATTTTTAAGACTGTAGTCTGAGAAATAGCACCTTTAGCCTCCAGGATCAGAAACTGAAGAATAAAAAAGAAATCCATTTATTATATCTATGCTTTATTTCAAAGATTTATGTCCCATTTTCCACAAGTTCTTCTGAGTATAAAAGAAATAGTAGTTAATGAGATATGCAAGCATAAGTAACTATGCAATTATACATTAATGCTTTAGAAAGACTGTATGTGAAGTCATTGCGTTAATAACATCACTTAACCTGAACATGTTTCATTCTCCTACTCTAACCTTCAGGTGTGTAGATTTAATATAACCAACTTTATCAACTACCTCTAAGGTCCTACTATAGGTTTCTTGTAGACACTGGGGAAACTGTTATGACCCCTTTAAGTCATAAAACAAATTTCTTTATACCAGATTATGCTGAACAAATTATTCTCTGGTTTAACATGAATAAGTTTAATAATTTCAGTGATACTGCAATGAAACTAGAGTGTAGCTTTTATAATTTAAACTACAATTATAATTTCTTTAATATAAACTGAGATAAAAATCCAAGAAAAGGTGAAATCTTTACGTCTTTTGATTTTTTTTTCCCCCATTGGTTTAAGCCTAGGGGAACACTTCAGACTGTAATTATTTTGTAGAGCACTTGAACATTTCTATTGCTTGAAAAGACAGCAATTCATCTTTCCTAACTATAGAAAGTAATGCTGCAGTTTGCATTAATTAAAGTCTGCTGTAGTTATGCATTTTATAATTAGTCTTATTATGGTTCATAGAGTTTAAATTTCCATGTTTTGTTCAGCATCCAAATGCAAAAAGCACCCAAATATTGCAACACTATTAAATTCTCTTTACATACTAACACTCACTAAAGTTCACCAATATGAATTCTACTTCAGGACTAAAGCTGACCTTTCCCACATTCATATTCAAAGCAAGTAGACGTTTAACTAACAACAGACAATAAACCCTCTGGAGTCATCCAAGAGGGGCTTGTGGCAAACATCCCATTTTATACTATAACAGGGGAAACAAACTTTGCCTTGTCATCAACATATGGAAACCTGTATCAACCTTCCAAAATTTACTCATGCATTCTAGGATAAGAGTGAGTCCAATTGGAAGGCACAGTAGCGTGTAGATGTGTCACAGGCAAAACCTGGGACAGCCTGAAGGCATCTGCGAATTGTGTGTTTTCTGATCTTGTTTTTTAATTGTGTTCTTGTTTTCTTCTGCTCCACACTGAAGATTTTTCAGCTTGGTGTATGAGCAGCAATATTTATGTCTCTCGAGGTCATTAGAATCACAGAAATTGTTGCCATCAAAGTTTGCCTTGAGATATAAGTTTACTTTACATACTTTAAGATTAGCTTTGAGATCATCTTCCTAATGTTTCAGCCACCCAGCTCTGCACTTTTGTCTTTCTATCAAAAAAAATGGGATGCTCCCCTCATGCACATGAACTGTATGACTCTGCTGTCTCATCTGGGATATGACAATTACAGTGTCAATGTCAGTGCTTTTACAGACCAGCAAAGCTTCAGTACTAGTTATCATATTTTGCCTGTTGCCACTAGGTATTTGCTGAAAACAGCATAGGTGGACGTGAACAAGGCATTTACATAGCAATATGTCCAAATTTTGAAGCCATAAAATTATGACAACAGCAGCATAATATTCCCACTCAAAAACTATTTTTGAGTTCAGAGAGTGGCTGGCACTATGATTTGCCAAAGTATTGCTAGCCATGCTTATATACTTTGTGATATCATCACCAATCACTGCATTTCATTACCAAGATAACAAACAATGTTGGCAGCTTGAGTCACACGTTATCAGTGGACACTAAGGGGACTGTTACAAAGCTACCCTGTCCTGTGGGAAGCATAAATTCTGGGCCTTGGAGTCTTTTGATAGACTGTGAGATCACTGTACTTTTCAGCAAAGCAATCAGTGGTCTGGAGGATATGAGCCATTTATTTTGCATTTACAGGTTCCAAGAATATGCTGATAGCTCTCCTTAAATTTATCCATCAACACTGCATCACATGCAGTTCCAAATACAAAGTCAATTTAACTTATTTGAAAAAGAAATAAAGATTTCAGAAAGCATCTTTGCTCAGTAAGATGAAACCTTTTTCATATAACAGAACTGGATACTGCCAATCTACTAATTAGGGCAGTCAAATGAACTGTCCACAAATCAGAACAATTCTTAGCATCAAAGGCTTTAGAAGGATTGTGAAAATCACTGAAAAAAAAATTGGTTTTCCTTAACATTCTTCATTCAAAAGAACCGTATTACAAAAGAAGTCTGTCATGGCACTGTTAGAATGGAATCCATGCTGACTTCTACATGTATTTTGACTTCTCTGCAAATTCACTAGGCAAACAATTTAACAGAACTGACATGCATCATTCCAGCAGTTACTGAATTCTACCACTCATCTGAGGCTGAGGGCAAGATCTGAGGGAGACATCTCACTCTTTCATAAGCCAACCAGCAGGATAGATCTTTTTTTGGAAAAGGTCAAGGAAGGGACAGAGTGGGCATTTACTTATTAATTCTAAACTAGTCCAGCTTAATTTCTGTCAAAACAGTGACTTTATTTTGCTGCCAGTGTTCCAAAATGTGTCTATATACAGAGCCTAGATCCTTTGTTTAGAGCCACACTGCCCTTAGCCCTGAGTCATCTCTTCTGTAGTGTGAGATGCCATTAATCTACCATATTTGCATATGGCATAAAAATGAATACATGTATAGATTAAAAGCTTCAAGATCAGTACATTCAGATCCCCTCTAAAGTAAAGGGATATTTGCAAAAGCTATTGCTTGCAAGCCTTCTATCTAATTAATAGATCTGGGATCAGAAAATGAAGTACACACTGAGCCTACAGAGTCATCTGACCCGGTGGAAATCTGTCCAGGTTAGGGTCTCTTCTAGTGCATCCCAGTCATGCTGTGACTCTATGACCACTTACAGGACACTTCTGTGGGAACCCACCACACTCAGTATTGATGCTCAGAACTACTATTTCTACAAAGAACGGGGAGAAGACAGGATCCCAGGTTGAGGTTTATAACAGCTAGAATACTTTGTGGGAAACACACAAGAGAGTAAATAGAAACCTCAGATCTTTTGTGCAGAACTTTGACTCAGGCTTTTACTTCTGAATTGTATAAAAGTGGGGTACAGAGTCTGATATTCTCTTCATGGCTAAAGCAAGGAAGAAAGCATGAGAGAAGAACTTTGATTAATTGTACAGAATTTTACATTATATGTTCACTAGACAGAAATTTGAAATAATTTACAGATCAAATCACTAGATTCCTGTTTTGGAACAAACTCTTCTTCTTCTTAGTCCCTTTCAAAATTCTGACCTGATGAATTTTGTGTTCTTGCCTGAAAGGTAGGCTAAAGAAAAGGGTTGTGCTCTTACTTCTAATATCTTATAGTCTAGTATCAGTGCAATAGTCTGATGCAGAAATAAATCAGGTCACCCACTGCAATTTCCACTGAGCTTTCTGAGCTTTTAAGCTTTCTGAGCCAGGAGTTATGTTTGTTATAACAAGTAGCACAGGTCTAGGTACCTAGGAAAATCATTGCTTGAAATATTAAGCAGCGAAGGCATTGTAGGCATAGTTTTTCTGCACTGCTCTCTTGAACTTGGTTTCCCAGTTTCCATCTCAATGTCAACTCTAAGATCATTGATGTTTTCTTGAATAAGTCTCCTGAGCTCCCTGTTACCATGTTTTTAAAAGATATCAGTAAGCATCTTGAAAAGGTAGTTAAGTTTAAGGGGATGGAATTTATGTAGAAAAGAAGATACAAGTATCTTAAAATTAAAAGTTGAATGATCTACTCACTGGAAAATCAAGACTTAAACTGTTTTGCTGAAATAGTATAAAATTATGTTCAGAGGGAGATCAACGTGCCTTAATCACATTCTGAACATGATGTTTTTTCTCCCTGTGCATGAGTGCCAATGGGAGTGTGAGCTTAGAGTTTCTTGTGTTCTAAGTAAAACTCCATTGTATAAACGAATGCTTTCAAAAAGTTAATTCAAAAAATACATTTCACTTTAAAATAAATATGTCATTAATAACCTTTTTTGCCTTTTAATCTCACAGTGAGTCAAACTTTTTAATACAATTAACGTAAAAATGTGGAAAATACAGGCTTATAGTCCTTTTTCTCAAAGCAGAGCCTTAGGGCAGTGACAATTCAATTTAAGAAGACAGCTATAGTGACACACTGTAGGAGGAAACAGGAGCTCTAGCACACTTACTTGATGATCAAAATTTATATTTATATTTATCATTTCACTTTTATCTGACCAATGATAGGCAAAGTGCTCTAGGGCAAAAGAGGTTCAGTAAAGTAAAAACATTACTAGACAAGTGGTTTGCTTATTTTTCTTAGTTTTCCCTACATTTTATATTTAATTGTACTTCTCTATTCTTATATTAACTCACATCCAACTCGGTACATCCCAGATAAGCACTAGTAGCAGATGTTCAACATCTTGCAAATCAGATTCCCAGTAGAGGAAGAAATATTGACAGAGTTTCCATTTTTTTTTTCCATGGGTAACCCTTTTATAGAAGTCTTCTAACAGAGGTGGAAAGAAACAGGACTCAAGTAATCCTCTTTCACGAATCAAAGCAAAAGACTTCTACACGATTTGACCTCAATGGATAAATTATGACTTGGGAACAGACTCTTGCTAGCAATCAAAGTACAATGCAAACCCTTACACTGATCATATAGTTTCCTCTATTCAGAAATTTGTATAATTCTACTAGTAAGAACACAGCTTCTCTATAAAGGGTGAACAGTGGTTACACACCTACAAATATCAACTCAGACACCATTTTGTAATGGCTCCCAGAACATCCATTTTCACAATGTGGCCTAAGAATAAATTGGGTGAAGTGCAGCATCTTGGGAAATTAAATATGGATACACATTCTGAATACATCTGTTACTCTCTTTTGAGTTGTAATATAAGTGCCCTGACAAAATTTGAGTATGGACATTTAGCTGGTAGGAGCAAAATGAGCACTGGAATAAAAGCATTTACAGATGTTTGCAAATAGTTTGGTTATTTTGCCTAATTGCTGTGTATCTGAGCTATTAGACTTCATACAGTCTAAATGGAAAAAAAATCCTGAAGCATTGCACAGGAAAAGAAAAAGCCAGGCACGTTTTATGTACTAGTATCCTTCCACATAAGCCTAAACCTGAGCAGTCCCTTTACTCATGCTAATAAAATAATTATTTAAGCAAATATTGTTTAGAAGAGTCTAACTGTGAACAAGAAAATATGTAGTAATAGTTCAGCCCTGCGCGGAACCAAGCTGTGTAGTCTCTCACTCACTCCTCTCACTCTCTGAGGGAATAGGGAGAGATAATATAAGAAATAGGCTCAAGGTTTAACATAAGGACAGGGAGAGATCCTTAAAGATACAGTTACAGGCAAAACAGATTTGACTTGGGGAAAAATTGTTTCTTTCTTATTATTGGTAAAACCAAAGCAGGATAATGAGAAATAGAACAAAGCAACTTCCCCCCACACCTCCCTCTTCCCAGGTTTAGCTTTATTGTCAGTTATCCCTACCTCCTTCCCCTCCCCAAGCGGCACAGGGAGGAAGAGGGAATGGGGGTTACAGTCAGTTCATCACACATCGCTTTATGCTGCTGCTTCATCATCAGGGGAAGAACTCCTCACATTCCTCCCCTGTTCCAGCACGGGGTGCCTCTGACGGGCCACAGTCCTTCATGATCTGCTTGACGTGGGTTGCTTTTCAATAGGCTGCAGCCCCTCTGGAATGGTTGTCCTAGATGGGCCCTCCATGGGCCACAACCTCCATCAGGCACCTGCCTGCCCCTGCGTGGGGTCCTCCCCGGGCTGCAGGTGGATCTCTGCTCCTCCGTGGGCCTCCATGGGCTGCAGGGACACAGCTGGCCTCACCATGGGCTGTACCACGGGCTTCAGGGGAATCTCTGCTCTGGTGCCTGGAGCACCTCCTCCCCTCCTTCTTCGCTGACCTTGGCATCTGCAGCCGTTCCTCTCACAAGAAATTCTTCACAACAGGCTCAGGCAGACGCCTCTCAGGTTCTCTTCACATCTCCTCTCTTCACTTCTCTCAGCCGGGGTGGGACGAGTTGGACCTAGACGGCTGCCCAGAGGGAGGCCAGAGGATGAGGGACACAAGGCCCACAAGGTTCGTGCCTCCACCTCTCTGTCCTCACTTCAGCTTCTTCACATCTTCTTCTTTTTTCTTATTTTTCCCCTTCTTAAATACATTATCGCAGAGGCATTATCAGGGGACATTCCATCACCAATTGGTTCGGTCCTGGCCAGCAGCAGGTTCACTCTAGACCTGTCCAAGACCAGTGGGCAAAGGGGAAACTTTTAGTAGCTTTTAACAGAAGCTGCCACCATATCCCCTCCACCCCACTAAACAAAATCAACATGTATGTATTGATAAAAAATTATTTCCATATGCAGTTAATCAAGAAGTACATTCTTTTGCTTATGCAGATATATCACCTGTTCAGCAGCCTTCAGCTCCATTTCTCTGAACTTCAGTCTCCAGAGTCTCCATATAGAAATCATTCTTGACATTGTGTTTATGAGAAGTTCCCATATAGAGTGGCCTCTTGGGCATAACTCTGCTTATGTGCTCTTTACCTGTAAATATTTGCACAGAATCATAGAATATTTTGGGTTGGAGGGGAACTTTAAAGGTCATCTAGTCCAGGCCCCTAGCAAGGAACAGGGACATATTCAACAGATCAGGTTGCTCAGCGCAGATCAGATACAGATCAGGTTGCTCAGCGCTTCATCCAATCTGACCTTGAATGTTTCCAGGGATGGGGCATCTACCACCTCTCTGGGCAACCTGTTTCAGTGTTCCACTATTCCCAGTGTAAAAATATTTTCCTTATATCAAGTTTAAATTTACCTCCCTCTATTTTGAAAACATTACGCCTCGTCATATCACAACAGACCCTGCTGAAGAGTCCCTATCTTTCTTGTAGGCCCCCTTTAGGTACTGGAAGACCGCTATAACATCTCCCCGGAGCCTTCTCTTCTCCAGGCTGAACAGCCCCAACTCTCTCAGTCTGTCCTCACAGGAGAGGTGCTCCAGCCCTCTGATCATCTTCGCCGCCCTGCTCTCCACTCCTTCCAACAGGTTCACGTCCTTCTTCTGTTGTGGGCTCCAGAGCTGGAAGTAGTACTCCAGGTGGAGTCTCACAAGAATGGAATAGAGGGAGAGAATCACCTCCCTTGACCTACTGGCCATGCTTCTTTTGATGCAGTCACGGATGCAGTTGGCTTTCTGGGCCGCAAGCACACATCGCCAGCTCATGTTGAGCTTCTCATCAACCAGCATCTCCAAGTCCTTCTCCTCAGGACTGCTTGCAATCCGTTCCCTGCGCAGCCTGTATTTGTGCCTGGGATTGCCCTGACCCATGTGCAGGACCTTGCACTTGGTCTTGTTGACTTTCATGAGGTTTGCATGGGCCCACCTCTCCAGTCTGTCAAGAGCCCTCTGGATGGCATCCCTTCCCTCTAGTATGTCAACTGCACCACACAGCTTAGTGTTGTCAGTGAACTTGCTCAGCGGGCACTCTATCCCTAATATCTCTAACTTAGCTAGGCTTTTTTTTCCTGAATGATTATTTCATGGACATTATGATGAGTAATAAGATAACGGCTTTTTTAATTTCAACAACTATTTTTCATTAGAATTCTTAACCTATAGAATAGTTATTCCATATATGAAGAATGTGAAGTGTTCCTTTAGTATGCTTTATTTAAATGCACTAATACATACAGGAATGTCATTGTTCAATATACCATATATCATTTCTCCATAGAGTGATTTTTAAACTAAATACATAGTTTTTCAGATATTCATTTTGACAATCCAGTGACATTTCAGTGACAAAGAAAGTTAACATCATGAATATTGTTTGTATGCCTCGCAGTATTGTCCACCATCCGTAATAGAGCACTGAGCATTGATTTTGAGCACTTGTAGCCCAGGGATACATATTTTTCAAATAAACTACTTGGTCATGTTGAATAATTTCCATTCTACCTACAGTATCTGATTTGCTTTAGAGGCACTTACAGCTCTGTCTGTAAAACTGAGATTGATTAGGACCACAGCATAGGAATATATAAGGCATGAAACCATGTAATATACTAAGTCTTAACCTTTTTATCCTTTAGATTGTTTTCTTTCACTTAATTTGCTTTCATCTAGATAAAAATCAAACCAATCCATACAAGACCTCCCAAAGTCTCATTCTGCCCTCCAATTAATTCTTTCTTCAACAATTTATCCAGCTGACCCTTCAGTTAATTTAAAATTCTTGTTAGAGTTCAAATCTTTGACATGTTCCATGTTTCAACAATGTGTTTATAGACAGACTTGCTGGTCAATGTCCTATTTAACCACTTTCTATGACCTTTCAGTTCTGACCTAGTCATTGATTCCAACTCTGCTTATCTGAGCAGCCTATTATTTTACTCTCAGAATTTAAGCCACTTTATGACATTCCAATTAGTCACTGTTTCATTATTTCAACTATTAAGGCAAAATCTGTCAAACAAGATATTTTACCTTTAAAAAAAATCAACAAAAAAACTCTGTTGCAGTTTTTGCACTTTTCTTAAATCATTTTGACAAGATGAGGGAAAAAATTGTGACATTTTTAAAAACCAAAGATTCTTAAGTGGAAAGACACAGTTTACCTTGTCTATGTAAATTATTCATTGATGGATTTTTCCCCCGCCATCACATTACGAGTGTGCTCTAAAACTCAGCTTGCTTTGTTGCAAGTACCATATGACTTATAACTTTGCAGCATTTAACTTTATGATACATTAATATAGAGATGAACAACATCAGGTTAGGTCCATCATGTAACCAGATAATTATGCTTCCTTACATGGATACACAAAAATTAAATTTTAAAATGCATTAATATCCAAAAGTACCAGCATTGTGAGAGGGAAAAAAAGGAAATAATGGTTTATATTTTATTTTGTTAAGGATATTTATTGCTATTTTCAAAAAGTTGAATTGTATAATAACATTCTTAGAAAACTCAAAAAATTATTTGAAAACTATGAAAAAAATCAAAGATGCATGGTAAAGGAAATAATTTGGGTGCTAAGCAACAGAGTGAAAACTAGGAATATTGAGAATAAATTTTTTTAAAAGGGAGAGAGGATTTTTCACCAGTGCCAGTGGGAGTGAAAGTTTGTCATGATCAAAATGATCAGTAGAGTGAGAATAAGAAATATGGACTGTGGCTAATAAACAAAAACTAGCAGAAAGGTTACTAAAATACAACAAGTAGAAGCTAAATATGGGCTTAAAAGCTCAAAAGCTTTAAGCTGTTGACAACTATTTGCCAATTGAATTGCAGTATTGTTTTGTTTCCAAATCGGTGACTGAATTATTTAAAATATGTATTACAAATAATCATAGATGAACTGGTCATAACAAAAGTCACTCTCATGACATTCATCCTTCTTGGTACACTTCCACAAGCTCTTTCCTTACCAATGTTCACAATACAAACTTGTTCTATCTGAAGAAAATGAAGTGTTCCCACCTGAACTGACAAACATTTCCAACCCTAACTGCTGCCTCAGCTCTGGTTCCCCAAGCTTAGTGAAGGTGCCAGGTACTTTTATCAGTTTAAATTTGTTTTGTGCAGTGTCAGCCTTGCTCATTTGCATTTTTGTCATTCTGCAGAGAATCACATCTCTCCAATAACCTGTCCTCAGTCAAGTGTGCAGCTAGTTGAGCAAGGATAGCTGAAGTCTTGGCTGAAGAGTCAGGTTCTGACTAAGCCCAAATGCAAAAAGAAAGTATAGATAAAACAAAAGTGTGACTAGACTACGCAGAAAAACATAAATTATTCTCCCCCGTCTTCCATGACTTTGGTCAGGTTTTTTTTTGGTCCTCCTACTTATTACTTGTATCAGTATTTATTAACTGCGTTTTTCAGAGATTTCCCCATTCCTGATTTATATGGGGGTTGCATAGTGTGACCTTCCCTTTTTCCTTTGCCTGGATAATCTCATGCACAAGTGAGCATTCACTACAGCATCTAACAAGACAATTCACAGACATACCTCTGTAGCCTAGATCTATCTGCTTCTGTCTGTATTAAATCTCTGTCCTCTTCCTCTAGTTTTGTTTTGTGAAAGGCTATCTAAAATTGATGTAATCAAAATACAATGTTCAGCTGTTTTGCCTCCAAGATAACCCTCTGATCTGCCTTCATACGGACAATTGCAGCATCCTTTGTCTACATTCTCAAATCCAAGCTACCTTTAAATCTTAATTTTATACTTCTTGTAATGTCAAACCACTCTCCACCGAACCCTGAACTGGATCCTATGTCTTTTCCAGTCTAGTTTAAATTAAATTTTGTTAAATGCAGATGGGACATATGTTCAGTTAAATACAAGTTCTCACATGCCATAATTAATTTAACTCTGATAATCACTGTTAACTAAAATTTTGCCTCAAGTTAGTGAAAGTTGTTTCACTGTGAATTGTGAACAGCATGATAATCTTTGGAAAATCAGAGAACAGACCAAAAAAATCCCATCAAAGCTAATTAAATTATTTAAATAAAATTATAAATATCCATTTCATAGCTATTTTCTTTTCCCTTCTTCAATGATTCAAATTTCAACATTTTAACACCTTATGTTTTCCCTTAAAAATACTTTTGTCTGAAGTCTTCAATGAGAATATAACACTAGAATGGTTTTTCTATCAACTGCTTTAGTGTCAGAGCAAAGTAAAGGCTTACGTACTGTTCTCTAAGCTTAGGTATTAACCTATTCTTCTTGATTTCACTCACAAGAAAGGGTACTTAGGAATTAAAGGCCAAATACAAAAATCTTACTTATTAATTTAGTATCTGCTCTGCACTGTAAGGTACCTTACATTTAGCATTACAATCATGTATGCTGATCATAAAACTTGTTCATTATATTTTTCTAAATACTCTTCTCTCAGATTCTATTTCAGTATACAGAATTCATTATTAATTTACAGGACAATTCTCTTGAAATGTCACATACCATAATGTAAAACTCAGCTTAAATTCAAGCAAGATAAACTGAATATAAAGAAAATAATCTTAAAAACAAGAGCAACATTGTCTAGCACACTTAGTCAAGATCAATACTGTAATACTGTACCTGCTATTACAGACAGAAAATCCTTCAGCTTTATGTAATTTTTTTCCCCTAAGCTATTAGCATGGCAAAATTCCAGAAAGTCCATTTCTTGTTCCAGATGCTTCATGTCACTTTCTCTTCATATTTGATTTACATTTACAATCTCTTCTTTTGCTATACAGGTTCCTCTGTTGCTATAGTGAGTTACTACACCCACTGCTCTTTCTTTCTATTACAACAGACTTATCAAGATAGAATTTCATGTGAAATAAATTTTCTTCTCCAACATTCCTCAGTAATTTTCTCCTGGCTTATCCACTTCCTAAAACTAACCTTTAGTATACATGGAATATTTTGTCTCTTTTGAGCTAATCTGTCCAGGCATTTACCTTTGTCAAGATCATAAAGTTTTCTGAGATCCCCTGGAGTAGGAGATACATTCACTCCTGAACTGTTTTACAATATGCCCAAATGAAAAGGAGGTAAGAAATCCAGATGCCTCTTCATTACTCTCTCACGTTTTTTTCACCTGCTGATTTTTCACATACTTCTTTCTCACAGTGGTGGGATTTAAAATTGTTTCTCTTTTATACATGAGATATGCTCCTGTCTTGAAGAGTGATGGCCACAGTAGGAATATGAAAAATATGACAAATGAAGTGAAGGACAAAGAATCTAATACCAAACAACATATCTGGTATGTCAGTAGACCACAGTCCACTACATAAGAAAGAGACAGCACAGTAGAAAGCTAATGAGCTAGCAAGTGCATCTTGTATTGGTATCTCAAGCAAAAGCACTAGTCTAAATCAACTTTTATCCTAAAATTTTAATTAAATAAATTTCAAATGCAGTCTTCTGTGAAAGCATTAATTCTTCCAGAGTGAACTATCTTTTTTTCCACAGGTTTCAGCAAGGGTTGGGATCTGGCCAATGAAATAATAACACATTATAAAAGTACAATTTTATAAGTAATTAAAACAAATATTTACATATCATTATTAAATATATTTAAATGGGATTAATGTGTGTATAGATACATAGGTTAGCCAGGGACCTGCTTGAACTTGAAAACCTGCTGACTTCAATGATATTCAATAGTATGCTTGCCAGTGGTGAAAACTGACAGCGCATATCCAGTCTAGAAATACAGGAAACAGCTCAGCTGAAAAACCTGCTATGAACATTTTGAAACAACAACTATCAATTGTTGACTGAATGTTACAGACTCAGACGTTAGTGTTTCACAGTCTTCTGAGCTTTTCTTTCCCACTAGGCACCCTGCAGATCTGATCAAAAACCACCTCTTCATTTCTAATTCGTAATCTTTCCTCTCCATGTTTTCAGTTGGAATAAAACACTGCAATCTTTTGCAGAAGAATAAAGTTTTAGTATTTGCATGTGAATATATTTATTTCTTAGAATTGTGTGCCTACTGTGTTAATTATGTGATTAAAAAACTAAGGTAGGTTTCAGTGGATAAAAAGAAGCAATATTTGTTAAATGACCCCCATCATTTTCTCAGCTAAATAGTACACACACAAATCAGGGATTTTGTAACATTTCATGTATTCTGACTCTCACAGGTCATTTTAAGCAGAATTTTACTAAATACGTAGTTCTATATATTCCAGCACAAATCCTCGAGGAATATTTAATTGCTCAAAGTCATTAAGGATTTGAAAAGTTGACTTAAACTAAGTAATAAACCATAAAAATCTAAACAGAGGGCAAACTTTTCATAAGAAATACATGTCTATAGTTTTCAGAAAATTCATATGTAAAATGCACTTTGCCAGTTAATATCCCAACGCCATCCTGAGCAAGGGAATTTTTAATAAATAAAACCTGTTATGCTAGACTTATGAGATATGTGACTGTCAGCATATTTACATAATTGATCACGTGAGCTGTGCTTAGGTTCCCAGTGACTATCTGCTATCTTCCAACACTGTGATGTGGAGAAAGTTAAAAAACACAGCAGACAACACAATTGAATTAGGGTGAAAGTCTTAAGAAGTAACCGGATAAATATTTCCTGAAGTTAGAGATAAGCATATAGAAGACTATTTTTTTTTACATTAACATTATACTATATATTTCCCTTTCACTGATCATTTATATAGAAACAATGAAATAATATGTCAGTAAAGTTAAAATGTTTAGATTTGAGTACATTTTTAAAAATATACTTTTCATTAAAATCACAAAGCTACAATTCAGCTTGCTGTGTTGGTTTTGTTTAGTAGGGGGGGCTATGGTGGCACCTTCTCCAAAAAGCTACTAGAAGTTTCCCCTTTGTCCGATGGACTTGGTTGGGCCTCGGGCAGGCCTGTCGCTGTCCAGGGCAAAGCCGATTGGTGATGGAATGTTCCCTGATAACACCTCTGTGATAATGTATTTAAGAAGGGGAAAAATAATTTTTTAAAAAAAGGAAGAAGATATGAAGAAGTTGAAGCAGGGGCAGAGAGGGGGAGGCATGAGCCTTGTGGGTCTTGCAGCCCTCACCCTCTGGTCTCCCATGGTCAGCTGTCTAGACCCAACTTGGCCCATCCAAGCCGCAACAAGCGAAGGTTGTTTTTTGAAGTGTAAATGTGTATTCAAGCAAGGTGGGACTAAGATAACTATGTGATTTGTCCTGTCATTCACAAAGTACCATGGTAAAGTTTACATCAAGATTTAGCAATGATTTTGGGCTTTGTGTTCCCAGTGAACTCCCATGAGCACACAGATTTAGTAGTGAAGACAGCAGCCAACACATAATTTCCAAAATCACTGTTGAATACAAAAAAAAGAATAATGTTTGCATATGCAAAAAGCATAAAATTTTAACACTTTGCCTCTAGTTTACATGCTAGATATAGCTAATTATTGCCAGAGTTTAAAGACTAGTAAAATTACAGAAGAGATGTGATGAATGGGAAAGACAAAATGAGAAGCTGTATGTGCGTAATGAAGACACAATGTAAGCCAAGGCAAGGGATGAGGCAGAGAAACAACTCCCCTCCTACACATGGCCTTCATCTACTCCAAGAGGTAAGTCATTCTGCTTCTGACATGTTATTATTTTTGCCAACAGGTAAAATAAACTTTCTCTGTATATCAGCCCTCCCAAGCGTTGCCCTTACATTGCTGGGGGTGCTATTGAGTGAGGACAGGGGCACGGAGCCTTGGGGGCCACAGGTGGTCTGGCAGTAACTCATCCACTGTAGGCTGGGAAGAAGCTTCAAGCAGAAGCAGTAAGGATTTTTATTTATTTATTGGGTTTTTCAAGCAGCCATAGGTCTGCTTAAGATACCGGGAAGTTTTAAAATTTTTTACATTTATTTCCATTGGACAAGATGCACCCTCTGTAAATTTGCAAACACCAATTTGGGTGGGAGTGTTGATCTGCCTGAGGATAGGAAGGCTCTACAGAGACATCTGTCTGGATCAATGGGCCAAGGCCAGTTGTATGAAGTTCAACAAGGCCAAGTGTCAGGTCCTCCACTTGGGTCACAACAACCCCATGTAACGCTACAGGCTTGGGGAAGAATGGCTGGAAAGCTGCTTGGCAGAAAAGGACCTGGGGGCGTTGGTTTACAGCCAGCTGAATATGAGTTGGCAGTGTGCACAGGTGGCCAAGAAGGCCAATAGCATCCTGGCTTGTATCAGGAACAGTGTAGCCAGCAGGATTAGGTAAGTGATTGTCCCCCTCTACTTGGCACTGGTGAGCTGACACCTCCAATAATGTGTTCAGTTTTGGGCCCCTTAGTACAAGAAAGAGGTGCTGGAGCATATCCAAAGAAGAGCAACAAAGCTGGTGAAGCGTCTAGAGCACACGTTTTACAAGGAGTGGCTGAGGGAACTGGAGTTGTTTAGTCTGGAGAAAAGGAAGCTCAAGGGAGACCTTATCGTTCTCTACAACTACCTGAAAGTTGATTGTAGCAAGGTGAGTGTTGGCTACTTTTCCCAAGTAACAAGCAATAAGACAAGAAGACATGGCCTCAAGTTGTGCCAGAGGAGGTTTAGATTGGATATTAGGAAAAATTTCTTAACTGAAAGCGTTGTCAAGCATGAGAACAGGCTGCCCAAGGAAGCGGTTGAGTCACCATCCCTGGAGGAATTTAAAAGATGTGCAGAAATGGCACTTAGGGACATGGTTTACTGGCTAATTTGGCACTGTTAGTTAATGGTTGGACTCAATGATCTTAAAGGTCTTTTCCAACTTAAATGATTCTATGATTCCATCATTCACTAGCCTATGCTTCCAATACTGCAGTTACCCTGCTCCAAAACCTTTCAATGTAACAGGACAAGGGAGTCATCATCTTCAGTAAATAAGTAATAAGTATTTAGATGATTTACCTAAATATTACTGCATTTATAGCACAATTACTTTCTGATAATGTTAAACATAAGCTAAATATATTAAATTTTTCTTGTGTATCTCCCTGGGGGACATAGACATAGGAGTTTCTAAATGAAACACAGAGAAACCATTAATTCTTACATGTTTTATATTTTGTGGCTATGAAATAATGATTTCTTGAATATGCATAACAGAATTATTAACAATTCTGTAACTCCAGAATCTTCTAAAATTAAATACAGAAAGTAGGTCAAAATACATATCTGCGACTTGTCGCAAATGTCTATATTTTCCTTATGTCAGGAAAAGAAAGCTTCACTTTTCTATCATTCCAGTTCTTTCTCTCTAAATAGAACACTAACTACCTGCATTAGTTAATGGAATTATCCTATTCCTGTTCAAGCATTGGCAGCTCCTGTAATATGCTAAAACTTCGATAAGGCCCATCAATTTTGATTGCAACATAAAAGTGTAGGTTTTCCCTTGGTAAATACTTAGTTTTATTCATATCGACACCTTTCATCCGTGCAGATAGAAATAAGTAAAACGTGTATTTGAACCCATTCGTAGGCTTAAGGGCAGATTATTGTAAATAAACACTGTTCATCAGTTCAGTTTCTTCAGTCTCCTTAATTGGCTGCTGTTTAAAGAGCTGGAGCAGCATCAATGCTGAACGTGTGCCTTCTTAATTAATTATCTATAATTTTGAACTTTGCAGTCTATAATTAAAGAGCTTGAATCTATATGCTAATTTAAATTACATATATTTTTATATTTCCGTTCTGAAGTGATGTGTTTATATTTCAGACATCAACTAGGCAGCACATGGTAAGTTTTAAAATATATAATATAAAAAATCAGAAATTCCAAGACACTGACATTATTCATATTGAATTTACTTCAGGGAGATGCCCCCAGAAACCATGTCAAGCCCTCCACCATGTAGCACTGAGGGGGAAAGAAGGACCCTGATCTGTTACTCAGATACAGGCAATTCACCAGTCTGTGGGACAAATAGGCATTATGTTTCACCAGCATCTGCTGGAAAAATGCAGAATTTCTCCCTTTGTCAAGGCTCTTGTCCATCTCTACCATGTATAAATGCACAATATGATAAATAGTGTATCTGTCTCCAACATATTTACTGATTTTTTTAAAGCAATATTGCAAAAGCCTTCAAACCATTACAGCTTTTACTTCAAGGCTGTTGCTGGCACTGCTGATGAGGGAAACTACAGAGACACTCACTGTTCACAGGAATGCGTAGCAGAGGTCAGAGGGCCTGAGGCAGCAGTGGGCAGAGGTTGCCTTTTATTAAAAACATTTGCATTCCTCCTCTGTGCAGATGTGTCCAAGCTAGAACTGTGCATTTGAGGGTTTTGGAGAGAGGGTAAGACTCTCGGAGCAGGCTAGCAAAACCTGCAAACACACAGATCAGAGAGTAGAAATGGCTTTGGCTTTGTAAACTCGAGGAAGGACTTTTTGAAAGGAAATTGTGAAGGAAAAGTAAGGACAATGTCATTGAGTCTCTGAGGAAATACTCATGGGAAAATATTCCATATTGATTTTTAAAAGTGTAGAGATTAAGAAAATTCTCAGGGAAAAAAAAATACTTTTACTAAATAATGTTGCAGAGTGGTAAGACATTGCAAGGAAAAAGAAAAGGTGATATGAAGACAAAATCAAATGCACAGATCATCTATACCAAGATCCAAGCGCCCTGTGAAAGTCACAAACAAAGTTTCTGCTAAAATGCAAAAAGATTACATAGGTTTTTTGGACAATACAGATTCACATCCTTCCTGTGGAGCAGATACCAGCTTTTCTGCAAACCTTACAAATATTATAACAGAAGAAAACTGGAGTAGGAGTAGGAAGCAAGGAAAATAGCTATGTTTAGGAACTAATTCCAGCAGATGGTGCAAATAATAGAGAGCCGTCTGCACCCCAGAAGAGCAATGCCTACCAATTGCCTTATCTTTTATCTATATAGGTAAATAAACTGTGTCTAGGACCATTCATTTTCTGACTTTGATACCAATGGCCTATATTCACACTATTAAATAAGTTATTATTCTCCAAAGCAGGGTCACTACACTCAAATTGTCTATAAGAATGGTCACAGGCACATGTAAACTCCTGAACTCTGGGTGTTGCTTGAAGAAGTACTAATTTTCCTGAGACAAATCTATGCCTGAGACTCCTCCCAGGCACTTTTAATTTACTAGGATTGAAGCAATCTTAAAGACTAACTTTCCTGCCTTTGGACAATTTGGATATTTCCCTGTTCAGTGTCCTTCAGAAATCTCATTCTTCCATAGTCAATACTTCTTCCCTTATTTGTTGTATAGGGAGGCTGAGTATTCAGATTGAAGACGTTAACTCACTAAATAAGTAGTGTAGAACTTGAAACTTTTTTGTGATTGTAGCTTTCTGTAACTTAGATATCTACAGGATTAAGTAACATCCATGTGCATGTGTCTATGTGTGTGTGTGTGTGAGAAAGAGAGAGAAATAAATATGCAGCAGATGTTAGACTCACTGTGCCTAAATGACAGGCTAAAGAACTTGTGCTAACTGTTAGATGCCCAAATCACTCTTTGGTTTTATCCCAAAATTATTCAGAATAAAAAGTTCTAGTACCTTTCAATCATTTGCACATTTAAGTATTTTTAGAAAATCCCATCACAAGTTTCCAGTATGTTTTAAGAACTTTCATCTGTCTGCCCCTGAGAAGGGTTTGTTTCAAATACAGCTTATTAATAGAGAAAAGGTAGAGGAAATAATTTTTTTATCCTGTTAGAAAAAGAGCAAATGTGGTCAGACTTAGTAGTGCACCCTTGCAGTGATTTTCAGCAGTGGTTAGTGATTCGTCAAGTCAAGCATATCATTACAGATGTTTTACAAGGAGAAAGTCCTGATTTTCAAACAGTATTAAAAAGTCAGTCCGTGAAGAACAGACCCTTTCATGCTTGGTACCCAGTTATTGAGGACTGAATATCAGATTTGGAATTATGCCATAGGAACAGAAACCCTTATTTTTGTTAAACTTGATAGGTACTACGGTGTTTAGCACAGATTTTAAAAGATTTCACTTACTTACATAATTAATTTTTTATTTAATTGCTAAGATCTAGAACAAATCTTTTGATTTTTTTTTCTGTGAATATTTCAGAAATAAAAAAGTACTTATTGTTCCATTTTCTCACATAAAACTCCTGGTAATTTCAAAAGTAGGCAACATGAATGAGATCTCTTAATGATAAGCTAACAGTAAGCCACGGTAGAGCATGAGTTACCTGGACTGTGAACTTTTAAACTCACCTGTAGAGTGATTATTCAGATGTTTTCCTTAGGTAAAATGTGATGCAATCAACAGATCTATATAATCTGGCTGATACATGTGAGTTAAAGCAAAATGTCTAACTATTCCTTTCAACACTTCTGTAAAAAAGTAAGGTTTGGCGGAAATTACTTTTAAAAGTCTTAAAGTCATTGTCAGCCTGAGTACTCTCCAACTGTGAACAATCCACCAAGAAAGAAGGCAACACTTGCAGAAACCTGCAGCTACATAATTGTTCAGGATGAAGGGAAGTTCAAAACTAAGCTGTGTAATAAAATTAAAGCAAAACTAGAAGATAATTCAGCATTAATTTTGACTTATCTACGTTTTCAGATGGCAATCTGCTGTGCAGATTATTAAGTTATATAAAAAATCAAGTCTCAGATTCATGGAACGTAACTGAGGCAACCAAAGGCTATTTTAGAGACACTGAAAAGACACTGGAACCTTCAGAGAGTGACTCAATCCACGTAAGTCCTGCAGCATGCTCTCAAGGGACCTGTCTTTAAAGATCAATTAAGCAGGGCCCTGCATATGAGTACAGCCTTAGTTAAATTGTTGAAGTTCAATAAGCGAATCAGAACTTAGAAGTTCTATGGAGGACTTCGTATTCTTTCTTCATGAAGTAGCCCTAAAAAGTCCATTTAGATTAGAATCATAGAATCATTAAGGTTGGAAAAGACCTCCAAGATCACAAGTCCAACCATCAACCTAATACCACCATGTCCATTAAACCATGTCCTCAAGTTCCACGTCTACACATTTTTTTAACACATCCAGGGATGGTGACTCCACCACTTCCTCGGGCAGCCTGTTCCAATGCTTGACCACTCTTTCAGGAAATAAATTTTTCTAATATCCAATCTAAACCTCCTCTGGCACAACTTGAGGCCATGTCCTCTTGTCTTATTGCTTGTTACTTGGGAGAAGAGACCAACACCCGCCTTCCTACAACCTGCTTTCAGGTAGATGTAGAGAGTGATGAGGTCTCCCCTCAGCATCCTCTTCTCCAGACTAAACAACTCCAGTTCCCTCATCACTCCTCGTAAGGCTTGTGCTCCAAACCCTTCACCAGCTTCGTTGCCCTTCTCTGGATGCACTCCAGCAACTGAACATCCTTCTTGTACTGAGGGGTCCAAAACTGAACACAGTATTTGAGGTGCAGCCTCACCAGTGCTGAGTACAGGGGCACGATCACTTCCCTACTCCTGCTGGCCACACTGATGGAATCAAGTGGATCTGGATCCTACCATAAGAGCTGAGGTCTTTTGTTCTTCAAGGGCAGAACCATCTCCAAGGGACAATTATTGTTATCTTTCAGGAGAGAAAACACACAGCTTTATAGTCAGAGAGTGTTAGTCTGCTGTTTACTCAATGCTTTATGTCAGCTAACACCTGATATGAATGATTAAAAGGAGGAAAGAAGCAAATGAGAGATGAGAAATTAATTTTATCCCAAGTGTTCTCTGAACTTCAGGCACAGAAGATATCTTTTTATTATTATTATAACAATGTGAGAAGATATTACCCTTAACACACGTGGTTTTCATGAAGAAGTACTTGAAAGATCATGGCATCTCTTTTCCATTTACCCTCTATCACTCTAGACCTCTGTCAGGAGGAAAGCACATCTTGATAATTGCCGAAATAAAGTCCAAGGTGTTTTGTTTAAAGCCTAAAAGTGGAGGTTTCCATCTTAGTCATAATTTTTGTCAGTATTTGTGAGTTTCTCTATTTCAAGCTTCACCTTGCTTCTATTTTTAGACATAATTGTTCTTTCCCTTTGGAGACTTAACAACCTTGTTTTCACTGAAAATAAAGCTTTAAGAATTGGCTGACCTCTCTACTAGTCCTTAGGTAATGCTATTATAAATTCTGACAGGCATTTACAGAAATTTATTTCCCATTGTGGATATTCTTTAAAAAGGTTTGTATCTTATCTTGGTCAAAAGTTAAAAGATTCTGTAGTTGAGAGCTCTGTGGCAAAAGATATTTCAGCTTTCCTCTAGCACTTTGTTCCTCACAGCTTTATGTATTTCCCTGAGTATTATTTTTATGTACAGTATCCACTGCTCTCCTCTCATCTCCTAAATCAGTAATTTCTTTGTAGAAGGTTATCCAGTTCATGTCAGCTCTTCAGACTGAGAAAACCTTGAGCCTGAACGTTTTGTAGGTGAATATACTAACCATTCAGCTGTCATGCTGAAGACAGTCAGTCTCAGTAGCTTTCTCTCAAGACGTGTTTTAAAATAAAACAAACTCCTGGGACCAGGATATGGTCCCAGGCAATAGATTCCAGTAAGCAGCACTTCATAGGACTGTTGTAGCCCCACAGAAGGCTAGAGGTCTAATTTCAGTCTTGCCTCCATCAGCGTAGGGCACAATTATCAAATACTGCCCTTCTTATCCTGCTCCTGTTTTGACTCTGGCACTCCAGAGTATGAGTCCTCCTGTGCACCTTTCAGGGAGTCTGGGTGGCATAGATGATAGAGTCTATTTCAGGACCCATGCATCCTAAATATTAGGGTTTCATATATGTTAACTATAGTCACTACATTTGCACACATAAATCTTTGTACTCTTTAATACTCATAAAGTGTAAAACATCATGATAATAATCATTAATATTGGTATCAGTCTTAATAGGTACTTCTCAAAATGTTTTATGAGGGTAATGTTTTTCCTTCCTTAGTGTGAGAGAACTGAAAGAAAAACATTTCCATTTACCAGATTTTTCAGATACTGTGGGCCAAGCATCACACAAACCGAAGCAGCCAACAAAGGGAAAATTACTCCCAACTTAACACAGGAGACAGCACAAATAAACAGAAGTTAAGGCTAAAAATGTCAGTCTTTACTCAGTTGTTTGCTATTTACAAACTGAGACTTTTCAGATGCTGCTGTTAAAGTGGGCATTAAACACTTGTATAGTAAATGAGAACATTTAGTTATATTAGAAAGGATGTAAGATAAGTAAGGATTAAAACTTTCATGTCGCAGGGCATAACATTAACATTAACTGCATGGCATTGGAAAACAATTTCCTTTATGCCAGGTTATTCCAAACTCTTCATTAAAGGAAGTATAACTTACTGGCCTTGTCAGGAACAGGTTACTGGACAAATGGACTACTCATCTCAATCCTTAGAGATACTTCATGTCAGATTCAGAAACCATCCATTCATAATAAGGGAAGAGTGCAGGAGAATAAAGGAAATGCATTTCTTTAATTGCAAACTCATCAAAAGCAGGTTAAAAAGTTAAGTACTACAGCCTGATCTTAGGTCCTCAGGCATCACATTCCTATGGAAAACTCAGGACCATTTGTGTGATTCGCCCTTGAAATCAAATGGGTAAAACTAGAGGGAGTGCTAAAAAATGCTGTTATATGTTTCATTTATTAATTGAAATATGTATAAGAAAAATATGAAGATGGTGCATTTTAGCTCCCAAAGGATGTAAAATTCAATTTTAACATTTAATAGAAGGATATGAGAAAAGGTTAGATGTTAAACGAAATGCTGAGACATTTGTGAGTGGGATGAAGAAGCTAGTACATGATGTGGTGTGTTAATATAGTTCCAACAAGTTATAACAAATTAAACATTTTTTTAAATTAGAGGTTTTCTCCCTGTATGATCAGAATAACGTGATATTCAGATATAGCTGCTACATTTTTTTTTAATATTCTACGCTTTCAGGGTTTTAGTTACTAAATCATCCAAAGGTGAGACAGTCATCCAATAACACTCTTAATAAATTCCAATCAAGAAGATATTTGGGTGCTGACATAGTGTGAGTATTGGCAATATTTTCTGTCTAATGTACTGCTTAAAAGTGTCTTGAGGTGCAGTTACATAAACTAGCCTCTGAGGCATAATAGATAATGCCAGAACTTCCACAATAGGCTACACAATATATTTTAAATTTAAAAAGCACTGGAAAAGTTTGTAGTTGTGGCACCAGATTTAATAATCTGCACACTTACCTCACACAAATGAATTACCAAAAAAAGAATGCAGATACAGGGATGAGGACTTCAGCTCTGCTATCTCTGAGATTCCTAGTCTATCCTCTAAGTCCTCACCATATGGTTTTCTTGCAGCCTTTGTCCTCCAGTTTCTTTTTTTTTTTTTTTTTTTGATGAATGAATCAATGAAGAACCACTTCACAGCAACATTTCATGAATTTGAATATTGTGCCTCAGACTCTCCAGACTAAATAATAAACTCAAGTTCTTACACCATTTCTCATAGGTCCTATGTTTCTGGTTTCTCTTCACTTTGTTGTTTCTGTCTAAAGAATCCAGTTGTCCCTCATTTTTTTAATGAATCTGGTGCCTAAAATCATACCATAGACGAACGAAGCAGAAATATTGTTTCCTGTGTTTACAGTCTGTACTGTACTGCTGTTTACAAAGTATGGTATTTTCCTTATTCACAACAGCACATTGTTGTTTCATGCTCAATTGCAATCCACTATAATCTCCACATTTTCTTTTAACTTAATCCAGCATGTGTACTGATAATTATTCCACCAGACTCTCTGCTCATCATTATTTAATTCAGATCACTGCAATCTAATATCATTCTCCAGAATGATGGCAATCCTTACAACCATTGTAACCATTCAAACTTAATAGGCATATTGTCTATTCCATTATGTATATCCTATATAGCAATATAAAGTCATAAATATTGCTAAATATAAGTATGCAAATATAGATTAATAAATATTCCTTGAGGCATGTCACAGTTGAATACTTGGGATATTTAAACTTTCATAGCTTGTATAAGGTTATGTGATAAAGCGCTGGTCTCCACACAGACAAAGGAGCCCATAGGAGCAATGGCAGCTGACAGAAGCCAAATAATACCGTGACTTAGTTCCTCTGTGGCTATTACAGGAGCCAGCAGACTGTGAAAGTCTCCTCCTCAAAGCCATGAAGGAGTATGGAAGCATGATGGTGAAGGGAAACTCAGTAACCCAGTCAGAGGGATAAGATCCTGCACCAGCCCCACAGGAGACAGTCAACACCAGGAGTCAGTGGAGAGGCTCGCTGGGTTGCCCCACAGGCTGGTGACACTGCCCAGGGGTATGGGGTTTGCTGTGGGCTGCAGAGAAGAGCATTCAGTACTGCACAAGACTTGTGAGATGTTTAGGAGACCAAAGTTAGGGAAACAAGGGTAGCTTGAGGAGGATCAAGTATGGAAAAATAGAGGGAGAATGGTATGAAAAGAGCCCATTGCTCATGAACAGGTGCTGATCTGTCAATGCCTGAGCCTGATCAATGCAGTCTGTCTCATCTTCTCATTAAACTCCATTTCTAGTTATTTTCCTGGGTGCAGAGCTCCCTGGTCGGTGTGCATATGTGGGGAGGATCAGAGTGCCAGTGGTTGGGTGGACCAGGGATGGAAGGTCCATGTGCCTGTGGTGCCAGTATAGGGTGTGATGAGGGTGCGCTGTCAGTAAATGACACTGGTCAGCATGAAGCCAGACCAGCCAGTGAGTGGGGCACATGGCCTGGAGGGTGGGGTGAGGGTGTCTCTAGAGGCGAGACCACAGATGGCTTTGGCTAACAGAGGCACCATGGGATCCCAACCAGCTGCTGAGACTGCAGTTCAACTGGGAGACCCATTTGTGTGTGCATGTGTGTGCACAGGGAGAGTGAGGACCCAGGTTCAGCTACTGGATGGACTGGATGTCTAAGCTCAGCTACTGGATGGATCCACCGGAGGGTGGCTGGGGGCTTGTTTGTCCAGGTACCAGCAAATGGGGAGATTAGGATTCTATGTACTGGGCAAAATGAGTATCTGGTGTTGGAAGCATCCACTCTTTATATATTTGTATATATTTCTCACTTAGGTATTTTCATCCTGATTAGCCAGCACAAGGAATAGGATAAGGCCACTGGTGCCACTAGTGTTTATGTGAGTACCGAGTGGGTTTGTCTGTGCTGATGTGTGTGGCCAGTCACATGTATAGGGATGTAACACACTATGTCTGCATGCGTGCCTAGCAGCAATGCATGGCTGGCTTTGCTGCTGGATGGACCTGGGGACATGGAGCTGCAGCAGCCTCGCCTCTGTTGGGCTGTGTTGTAGTCCAGCCCCGATCGGGACCAGACTACGCAGTCTCTCTCTCACTCCTCTCACCCTCTGAGAGAACAGGGAGAGATAATATAAGAAAAAATGGCTCGAGGTTTGAGATAAGGACAGGGAGAAAATCCCTAAGCTTACCATTACGGGCAAAACAAACTCGACTTGGGGAAAACTATTCATTTATTACTAAAACTAGCAGGATAATAACAGAGAATGAGATAACCTCCTCCCCACCCCTCCCTCTTCCCAAGCTTAACATTATCTCTACTACCTTCCCCCCGGCGAGTGGCACAGCGAGGAAGAGGGAATAGGGGTCGCGGTCAGTTCATCACGCGTTGTTTTACGCCACTACTTCGTTGTCGGGGGAAGAACTCCTCGCATTCCTCCCCTGCTCCATTGTGGGGTCCCACCCATACGCCACAGTCCTTTGTGAAACTGCTCCGGCGTGGGTCATCTCTTCCATGGGGTGCAGTCCCTCCAGAACAGCTGAGGGCCCTCCACAGGCCACAGCCTCCTTCAGGCCTCCACCTGCCTCCACCTTCACGGGCTGCAGGTGGATCTCTGCCCCTCTGTGGACCTCCATGGGCTGCAGGGGGACAACCTGCTCCACCATGGTCATCACCACAGGCTACAGGAGAATCTTGGCCAGGAGCCGCATTACTCCTCCCCCTCCTTCTGAACTGACCTTGGCGTCTGCAGCTGTTCTTCACAACAGGCTGGCAGACGCCTCTCAGGATGTTTTTTACATCTTATTCACTTCTCACCTCCTCTCCACTTCTTGCAGCCAGGCCAGGCCGAGTCGGGCCCAGTCGGCTGCCTGGCGGGAGGCCAGAGGTTGAGGCCTGCAAGGCCCACAAGGCTCGTGCCTCCCCCTCTCTGCCCCCGCTCAGCTCCTTCACATCTTCTCCTCTGTTCTTTTTCCTGTTTTCCCCTTCTTAAATACGTTATCGCAGAGGTGTTATCACGAGACATTCTGCTATCAATCGGCTCGGCCTTGGCCAGCAGCGGGTCCGCCCTAGGCCCGTCCGAGTCCACTGAACAAAGGGGAGCAACTTCTAGCAGTTTCCTACAGAAGCTTCCACCTTAGGCCCCCCCTCACTAAACAAAACCAGAACAGGCTGCAAGATCTGACACCCACTAAGAGCTTGCATGCAGCCCCAGGTTCTACCTTATCTGTAATTTTATTCTCACATATCTCTGGATCCTTCTCCATTGTAAAATAAAGTCTGCAGTCCTAAAGAATCTTTTTGGAAATGTAGCTGATACAGACACATTTGGTTGTAGCTTTAAACATTAATAGAAAAATATAATTAAGATAATAACTGAGGAACAAATGCCTTTGTTTCTGTTGATAGCTCTCTGGCAATGGTTTTGCAGAATATGTACCAGTAAATCAGAACAGCCAACCAAATTTTCCAGCTTGTCAAAATATGTAAGAATTTCTGCCCGGTTGATACTCAAGAGGAGGAGAAGTGAGGGACTGAACTAGTGGAAAGAAGGGAAGTGAAGATCTGAACAACCGAGAGAAATAAAGCTGATCTAATCTGGTTTTGTTCCACTTCTTTTTATGTTTGTCTATTATTTCTCCTTTCATGGATGTGTGTTTGTATATTTGTCACCAAAATTAATTATGACTGCAGTAAATTTCCTGAACTTATTTCAGTTTTCTTAATTAATTTGAAAAAAATAAGAAAGATTGCAAACTACTGTTTTCAATCATCCTATACCAGTCAAAATAATTGTGAATTTACTGCAATTAACACCCAAACAAACTTCATTAGTTTTAACTAAGATGAGTTCAGAGACCTATGGAACAGCTTTTTGGAACGAAGAAGGATCATGGCAACATAGACAGTAAAGTGTTCAGAGAGTCTGCAGAGCTGGAGCATTTAAGAAGGTTAGACAGTAATAAATAGTTTTCACAGTGATTGAACCTATTGTCTAACCAATATGCAGATGTGTGTTTTCAAAGAGTGTTGTAGTTTAGCCCTGCTCAGGACCAAGATACACAGTCTCTCACTCACTCCCCCCACTCTCCCAGGGAATAGGGAGAGATAATATAAGAAAAAAAGGCTCAAGGTTTGACATAAGGACAGGGAGAGATCCTTAAAGTTACCTTTACAGGCAAAACAGATTCGACTTGGGGAAAACCATTTATTTATTATAAAAACCAAGCAGATAATGAGAAAGAGAACAAAATCAGTTCCCCACACCCCTCCCTCTTCCTAGGCTTAACTTTATTTTCAATTATCTCTACCTCCTTCCCTCCACTGAGCGGCACAGGCAAGAAGAGGGAATGGGGGTTATGGTCAGTTCACCTCTTGTGCTTTATGCCACTCCTTCCTCATTGGGGAAAGAACTCCTCACATTCCTCCCCTGCTCCAGCATGAGGTTCCTCCCATGGGCCACAGTCCTTCATGAACTGCTCTGGTGTAGGTCATTTTTCCACGGGTTGCAGTCCCTAAGGAACAGGCTGCCCTAGTGTGGGCCCTCCATGGGCCACAGCCTCCTTCAGGCATCCACCTGCCCTCCTCCACAGGCTGCAGGTGGATCTCTGCTCCTCCGTGGGCCTCCATGGGCTGCAGGGGCACAGCCGGCCTCACCATGGGCTGCACCACGGGCTGCAGGGGAATCTCTGCCAGGAGCCGCATTACTCCTCCCTCTCCTTCTGAAGTGACCTTGGTGTCTGCAGCCGTTCCTCTCACAGGAAATTCTTCACAACAGGCAGGCAGAAGCTTCTTAGGTTCTCTTCACATCTCATCTCCTCCACTTCTTGCAGCCGGGCCGGGCCAAGTCAGGCCCAGTCGGCCACCCGGCGGGAGGCCAGAGGGTGAGGCCTGCAAGGCCCACAGGGCTCACGCCTCCGCCTCTCTGCCCCTGCTTCTGCTTCTTCACATCTTCTTTTTTTTCCTAATTATTTTTCCCCTTCTTAAATATCTTATCGCAGAAGCGTTATCAGGGGACATTCTGTCACCAACTGGGTCAGCCCAGGCCAGCGGTTGGTCCTCCCTAGACCCAGCCAAGTCCACCGGTCAAAGGGGAAACTTCTAGCAGCTTCTTGCAGAAGCTGACACTGTAGCCTCCCCACTAAACCACACCAACACAAAGAGCTATAGACTTATTTTTATCTTCTCTGAAGTTCTGATAATTGCATGATTTTAGCTGAAATGTTTAAAGATCTTTTGTGTGATTTAAAAAAAAAAAATTAAAGTACTATCCTATCTGAAGTAAAGTTCAATAAATATGAAAATAAGCTGGCTTATATTAATATGCAGCTGAAAATCTGTAATTTTTCAAGTTCTTTTCACTTATGTGCAGAAAATTTTCTGCATATTCACTGAGTGTATTCATAATATGAATTATATATGTATAGTATTAATTGTATGGTATTTATAACCTAATTACATAGTTTCAAAGAAATGTAGCAATCAATGCTAACAATGATTTACTATACTTGAGAAATGAATGAAACATTGCATTCACATACTGCAATATAATTTGTCTGTTTTCACCGAATATCTACTTCAGTAAGATCTAGAAAGAATGTTTATACAAAACACTCCTGAAAAAGAAATTAAAAATAAGTTATATGTACTGTTTAACAATAAACACAAGCTCCATTAAAAGAAAAAAATATCATTAGCTTTTTTTAAAAAAAAAATATTACCTATATGATTAACTTTTCAGCAACAGAGGTACCAATTCATCAGTATTATAATTTATAAGACAATCCAAAGCATATTATGTGTTTAGGTTTTTTTTTTTCATATGCAGTCAATGACAATAATAAAGGTTCCATTCAGTTACTAAAGAAACAAGCTGAATGTAAGAGATTAAAGTATTTTATTGAAGGTTTTAATGATTTCTTACCCAGGGAAGCACAGGTACAGACATAAGTCGTCAAGCATTTTACTGCTTCCAGAAAAATTGAACATTCAAACCTTCTACAATCAATTCTTTCAAACCAAAATAATGCACAATGCACTACTCTTTGAGTTTTTTAAAAAACACCAAACAACAAAACAAAAAAATAGAAAAACTTTACATTTAAGGTGGCATTTTAACATGAACATGTTGCATGTATTTGCTGATATGGTACCGGATGTTAAAGCACACTTGTCAAAGCTCTTACGGGTGATGGTATAGTCACTGCAACTCTTCCTGATTAAGCTTCACTTCAGTGTTTTTCCATCTGAACATTTAGATCACTCTTGCTCTCTCTGGAGTGGTTTGCGCTCCGGAGGTAGCCTTGGCTGTAACTTCTGCCAGCGTTGAGGAGGCCAGAGGATATGAGTAGCTCGAGCATGTAGAAGTCCAAGCGAAACCTGTAACCGAAATATAAACCAGAGAGATTATTAAATACTGCAAATAAAATAAAATGTGGAAAATACAAAGCACATGATGATTTGTTAGAGCAATGAGAGAATACAAAGCAGAGAACTTTGCATGCATGAGGAGTGTCGTAAGTATTTCCCTGAGGATGAAAATATATTTCTGATTGAATTATTTGAAATGCATCCACAGATCAAATATTTTTGAAGTTCTAGGACTACTTACAATTCATTCAAATTATTTGTAAACATGTTTTACCATCTTATTATTTATTATTGTTTTACTTCAAGAATTTTACTCCACTAATGTATTAATTCAATTAATCAAAATAAAAATCAATACTGATATTGGTAACAAATGAATCACTTATAGGTGGCATAGTTTAGAAAACTGAGTTGCTTAGAAAATGTTAAGAAAATTACAAACAAAGCTCTTTTCCAATATGGTATGAAATGGCCAGACTAAGAACAACTGAGGATGGATCACTCACATTTTCAGATTGAGATAATAAAACAGGCCTTCAATGTCCATACTTAACATTGAAATTAAGTAATTTGGTATGGAGTTAATCTCAATTCGAAAAACCTGCAGGACAGATTTCTGCATCTTGAATTATTTGTTCTTCTGGAGACAATAGTGAGTAATAAGCTTCCCATCAACTATAAAGTATCCAGTGCCAATAGAAAAGTTACAAACAGGACAAAAACATAGTTAGAAATACTGGAACGTCTCTATACGTGAAAAGATTAAATGATTCAGACTCCTAAAAAGACAACAAGGTCTATAGACTTCTGTCTATAAAATTATGAATGGCATGGATAAAGAATGGATAGGCTTTATTTGCTCATTATGTCACCATTTCTCATAAGAATGAGGAAACATAAGATGACATTATCTTAAAGAATTTTTAAAGCCAACAAAAAGGAAATGCTTCTTCAGAATGTGCATGATTACATCACACTTACATACATTATACAGGATACTGAAGACACCAGAGAAGAATAACAAACTGATTCAGAAAATAATAGTAGAAGCAAAGCACATCACACATAGTTGAGCATAAACAAAATATCAGTGTAGTCTCTATACTCCACATTAGGAAACAATGAGGGAAAAATTATATACTTGTTTTGTTCTTATGATGCTCTAATGATCTGGTACTGGCTGTTGTCAGAGCCAGGAGTTAAATGGATTTCTGGTTTGAACCTGTACATTCCTGCTTAAATTTTTTATGTAAACTCAGTTCTTCAGTTCCATTCCACTAGTCATCACAAAAAAAAAGTGACTTCAGTAAGCAGGTAATGCAGCATTTTATGCAAATAGACACCAAATAGGCCCCTAGGAATATCTTCAGCTAATTTTCTTGATTTAATTTCATAGGATTAATGTATATTCACCAGTCTCTCTCTACTACATAATCAAATCAGTGAAGCTGAAGTGGTCTATATCTAATTCCATATTCTGTAGCTTGATGAAGCAGGTGCTGAATTACTTGAATATAAATGGATTATTTAACAACCCACAATATCTAAAAGAATCTGAAGTAGATCACCAAAATTCCAGTCTAGCATCATATTTCACTTGTTTGATCCCTTGCAGGGATCACTTGTTTCCCTGATTCATTGCAGCTTTTTTCTGACATTTAAGCAAAGGATAGGCTGCTGATCAACAACCCCGTTTTGATCGGATTTAGCTACATTTTTTTAAGTCTTGACGTATTTCTGTGTAGTTTGTTGGATATTTATGGAATTCACAATATTCTTTATCTTAATTATCCCATAAAGTGGTCTGCCACTTTATGTAGTATTGCCATGGGGATTTGTTCCCTGAGTATACAGCATGATGGCACACACATTACAGGCTGGTGCCAAAACGTAAAACCACAGCAAACCCCATCACTGCATATAAAATGAGACAGCATTAGTACAGTGTTAAAATACTCTTCTCAAACACAGATAACATCCAATTTTCAAAGCTCTATGTTTTTCTCAGAGTATTGCTTGTTACTGATGTCAGTAGGAGGTCTGCACGCAGACTGAGAATATAATAAATGAATCAAAACTCATTTGAAGCTGAGGCCCAGAGGATAACTTCTACTGACCATCATCTGACTTGAAACTAATAAAGAAATATATTTTCTATAAACCTGATATACAAGACAACTTGATCAGTGTTAAAAAGGACCGCCTTGATGTTTGACTTCTGCAAGAAACCTTAATAACTTTTGTCTATTGACTATTATTCTGTAGTTACCACAGCAGCCATGAATTTCACTGAGGAAGAACAGAATTGTTCACAGAGAACAACCTGCCCTTGTTAATGGGTTTACCCTCATCAAGGTTAGATAGGGACAAAGGATGAACTGAGACACTACACTTTCTGTTGCAACAGTGAAGTGCTGAAATAATCTATTAAAAAAAGAGATTAATCATTTTTCTTACAGACATTATTTCCTCTCTTTATTTAAGAAAATAAGTTTATCCCCTTGAAACATAGCCTTAACTATAAGAAAAATCAGTACTTTACAAGCACAAATTCTTTGAGGAACATATTTCAGTTACAGGCTTGAGTAAGAGATGCCAGCAACCTAAATAGTTTTTATTTCTACGTTATGATCTATTTATTATTCTTGCTGTGGCAACAACAGACACTATGTTGAATTTAATCCATATTATTCTCCCTAATCTGAGCTGTTTAGGCATTAATTCTATTTTTTTTTAAATCTTTGAATATTTAATTGAACAACTGAGAAGTCATTCTGTTAACATAGCAATTTTATCTGCAAAATAAGTTTTGAATGAATAATACTGTTTTGACACTGTTACTGTGATAAAAGCATATTTCCTCAGCATCTGCTTGTCGTTAGTATGTTAAATGTATGGAGACTGATTAGTTCTGGCACTGCATTGGGGAAAAATAAGCCTAAGCTTGATAGTGCTATCTGCAGTGGTATTTACAACTATCTTGCTCATTTTGTCCTAACAGATCAGAATAAATGCACATTTATTAGTATAGAGATTTATATTACTATCATTTCTCCCAGTTCTAAAACACGTCATTTTAAAATACTCATTGATTTACAGACTGTACTCTCCCCACCTCTTCTTTCTCTATTTGCCTTTTGATACCTTCACCTTTTACCACAATGCCTTTTCTAATCCCAAATCACAGTGGTAAAAGCAGCATTCAGACTGTGCATAAATCCTGTATAGATGTAGTATGCAGTGCACACATCAAAATTTCAATGGACATCTAGGTCTTCAGTTCGAATTTCAAGAAAAGAAAAAGTCCAGATAAGGATGCGACCCTAACAAGGCTATCCTCAGCTTTCTCAGGATGTGTAAAGTCCACCCAACCTGCTAAATTCAGGTGCTACTGCTCCTAGTTGTGAGTTCACTTTATATTAGGTGCATTTCCTACAGATTTCTCTTTGCTTCTTTTGTCCTTGAACCTTTGCTGATTTTGCTCTAGCTTAAACAGCTAAGATTTCAAATTCGAAGTAATAATAAGACAAAGAGACAAAAAACAATGCAAGAATGTTTGTTCAACTGTTATTGTAGCCCTGTGAGACAGTATTGCCATTGCTAGTAACAAACTGTAGGCCTTGTACCAGCTCTGTAAGGACTCAAGATTAATTTCTCAGGCTTTGTCTGAATATTCCTTGCCTGCCTGGAGTTTGGATTTAGCTTCTTTAGCTGCAAAATTTTTTTCTCATGATCAAGTCAATATTGCCTAATTTGTACAGTTTTCTTTATGTCCCTTATATTATCTGTTTATATTTGCATAATGCTGTGGTATAATAATTTTTTTTACATATAGAGTAAAAAGTAATTATTCTGCATAGAATGAAATGTATGTGAATTTAAAATACTGTGGTTTACAAGACTATAGAAATGGATACAAGTCTATAGAAATGGATACAAGTCTATAGAAATGGAATAATAAGGGTAGCAGGCCTATAAGAAACTTAGCGATGGTCATTAAAAACAAAAGCTGTATGGGGAGCTGGACAAAAAGAGTTTAAGGCTAACAAAGAAAAAAATTTAGAAGAACAAGGAATGTACTAACATAAGCCAAAATATATAACAAATACAGATAAATAAGTGATGTCACCAATCAATGAAGAAAGAACAAGGCAAAATTGATATTAGAAAATATACTAAATTAGCCCCAGATGGAACTGAGAATGAGGAAGAAGAAACCATCAACACCACAGACTTCCTAGTGAAGAACTCAGGATGCTAACAGCTCACCAGACTACCTTCTCTCTTTTTTTTTGAGGAGAATGGGTGCTGCCAACCTTAGGACCTAAAGGGGCAGCATAAACACTGAGAAAAGGGCAGATATGTGAAAGTATTTGTGTGACATTTTTAAACTATACTTTTACTGAGACTTGTTGTGCATTAATTTGATAACTTGCAGTGTGAATGGTAGTATCATTGTAACTGGACTAACCATATTAAGTCTAAGTAAAATACAGTAAAGAGTTACAATTTTAATGCAACTAACCGTGAATTGGTGGCTTTCTGTATCAGGTGTGTTCGTCTTTCTGCTCATAAAAATGCTTTGACTCTAACATTACTGCTGGTTTTTTTTAACTGAGATTAAATAAACTGTCATTAACTGGTGCAAAATACAGAAAGATTATCTTTTTTTGGTCACTTAGTATTTCTTTCTTATTTTTCCTAAACAAAAATGGTAATTTTTATGAAATCTTAAAAAACACATTTTGGTTTCACTGTTTCTTCAACTTCCAAAAATTAAAAAAAGAAAATTCAAAGTTAAAAAAAAGAAATTAGACTCTTTTATTATTTTCTTACAATATATTTTAATCTAGGGGGAACTGTGAATGAAATTTTACTTAGTTATTTCAATAAAAACATGAAATATAAATTTACACCTTTGTGACAGAATGCCCTGTAATAATCATATTACAAAGTATAAAATATTATGACAACTGTATGAATATCTAGGTCAGTTACAGAAGATGGTTTCTTTTTCTATTACTAGAGCAGTAATCTTTAACATTGGATCAACACAACGATCTGAAGGTGTACTTGAACAAGTACTGGAATATAAATATTCTTCTTCTGAAGAAGAAATACTAAAAAATACTGTCTAAAAAAGATCTTGTTTCATCATGTTTAAGCTTAGAAAAATGTCAATATTAATTTGTACTTTGTCTCCTAGTTTCATTACCAAATTAAATTGTGCAAATCCTCTAAAATACTACTGGAGGAGAACAATAATAGCTATCTAACAAACTAGAAACAGAACTAAATTACAAGTGGCACAGATTATAATCTGTGTACTTGAGAATTTCATCAGCAACCATAAAATCACAATTTTAAAGGCATATATCAGCCTCTGGGTTTGAAGAGCCACTTTTGCTTTAGTCTCCTAGGTTGAGTTATATTCTAGAAATATTGCACAGGTCTTCCAAATGCTATGGCCAATGACAGACATGCAAACACAAAAAATCTAAATTCTCCCAAACTAAAAAGAGATAAAACAATATGAACAATCAAAGTGTTGCAAATTATGCTTTCTATTCTCTGTTCACAGGCAGGTTAGTAAAGAAGCTTTACATACAGCCTTTCACATGCTCAGCACTATGGAATATCGGCTGTATTCAGAATTTTCTTCTCAATTTTTTTTTGTTTCATAACACAAAGTCATTGCTGATGCAATTCTGTAGCAGTAGAGGTCTATTCAGACTGTATTTTGCTGGCTGGATACTTGCTAATCCCTACAGAGGTTCTGAAAAGTGCAAATACATTAGGTGAAAAATCCTCCAATATGGAGAAATCCTGGGTGATTTACAGTTGGCATCATTTAAGCAGACATACAGCTTTAATGAATTTTTCCAGATCTAGTAGTTCATAGCTCTGCTACCTATATCATATTAGCCAATTAGCAGTAGTTTGACTACACTGAATTCTGGAAGTTTGGGAATGTCAAATTTGTGTAAAGGTTGAAAATTGTGTGTAAGTGAGAAAGGAGAGAAAAAACTTCTAGAATATTTCAGCCCCCAAAATCTCAAAGAAAATCTCAGGATAGAAACACTTAGGCAACGGTGTAGTGGCTCAGCTATAATACTAACAGAAATACATAGTGTGGGATAGCTATCTGTGTCAAATTAGATTGCTTGTCTTTAAGAAAGGTTGTTGCACTGGGTTTTGATATTAGATTGTAGGTGTAAAACGGTCTCACAGAGAATTCTCCCAGTAAATTAGTCTCTTCAAAAAATCCATACTTTAATAGAAAGTAAACATGATTGCTATTACATTTCATTTTCTGTACATGGTTGAACTTTGAAACAAATACTATGAAGTGCAGTAGCAGGAAAAAGGCTCAATAAAAATAAAATCTTGTGGATTACAGTCAAATCCCAGAGAAACCACTTCCTCTAGTAGGAGTACCTGAGATAATGAACAACGGCAGAAGAAACAAATATCTTTGACCTCCTTCTTTTATGAATGTAAGCATAACACAAAGATGAGAGTCAATAAATTGTTTTGTAAATAAAGCCATACCGCAACAGATGTTCTTTAACTTATATCAGCTCATTGAAGGTTGGCATAACAAGATGCTAACTAGCTCATGAATACAAAAAAAGTGACAGATTCCTTTCAATTATGTAGCAAAATACTAGCGTCTTCATCATTCTTTCCTGTTGTCCATGAACAAATCAGACCTAATGGAGCCATACAGATCTAGTGACAAAGAAAAGAATGCAGCCCATTAATTTTGTTAGTAAGTGTTCCATTACGGTTCCATTAATTTGATAGCTGAAGCAGCAACTCTAGCTACGGATAAAACATCCCGTATGTGTTTTCGTTCACAGAGCTACTGTATAATCAGTAACGGTCCTTATTAAAGTCATCAAATTCAGAAGTGTTCATTTAGATAGAAAAATATATTACAAAAATATGAAAAGATATAATTCTTTTATGAAAAAAATTATCTTATGAAAGTTATGAAACAAGTAGAGTGCAAATAGACACTCAAAAGGGATGCACATATACTACACATATATGTACAGGCATGATCACAAAATAAGATGTAAAAGAAATATATTTCAAATGCAATAGGTGATTCCCAGAATGAATAAAATTTGCATGTTAGCACAGAGTAGCTATCTGAAATTAGTATAACAATTGTGACTGCTCCAATCCAACATGTTTCAATTTAAGCTATTCTTATCAGAAAAGGGGAGCACAGCCACTGCATCATAATAAAAGCTCAGGTTATTGATTGAATTGAAAAAATGTATTGTACTAAATATCAAAATAACTGAGTTGCATTCTCATTTGTTCTATCATGTCTACGTGTCTGTTAAACCTAAAGTTACAAAAGAGGTAAATGAAGGAAACAGTCACTGAAAACAGAAGATTTTTCACATGTAAGATTTTTCTACAGTTAGATGTACAGACACTAGTTAATGTTGAACTATAATTTACATTCATAAAAGTAGTACAGAATTAAAGCAATTCAGTATAAAGTAGTGCTTTTTACTCAATTCATTAAGAAATCAGCTGTCAATGCCATTGACTAAATTAAACACAGTAACAGGCTTGGGACCAGTATTCTATGAGCTGAGTTCTATCTCAATTCATTTTCTTGGAATTGTCAAGGATATATTATTGAAAGGCGCACTATAGTTAATTAACTTTTTCACTTCTTCCCAATTTCTTCTTCTATGTTTTCTAAAGACATCTTTTTAAAATAGAGATTAGGAAATAACACAGCACTACTACTCTTTTACCTTCAATAAGTATAGCATTCTTAGAAATTATTCTTTCTTGCTTATGATTAAGAGAACCATTATGCTAAATAGGTCTACAAAAAGATTTACAAAACAATCTATTATTTATTTTAGATTTCTAGCAAGAAAAGTGGTGAAAGAATTTGCTCAGTGCACAGTATGATGTGCTTTGTATGCTGCATATACATAAATATCATTTAATAGTGAAAAGCTTTTTAATATTTCAGTGGGTGCTGCACAAATTTCCTAAACTAAATAGGATTGTCACTAAGTCATGTAACTCAAAAGAAGAACAAAATGTACTAACAGCTTTCATGAAAGAGCCCTACATTAAAAAGCAGCAATATATTTGCAAATCAATATTTTAAGAACTGATAAATCAAGTAGCAAAAAAAAATTATTAAAACACATTCATTATCTTCACCTAGAAAGCACTAGCTATATCCCAAATCTATGCATATTAATTATACAGGAATACATAAAAGCCTTCATTGTGAATTCCTGTTTAGCAACATATTGTGTCAGTGCCAAGGGAGTCAGAAGGATGTCAGGCTTAGTGACATTTTTCAGCTTACTACACTGATATTGATTATGTGCATTGTCTTTCTTGACTAAATACTTAGGACACTAAGCAGAAATGCTGTACATTACAAATTAAGTTGATTTCCATATTTCTTCTGTTGTATGTCATTAATTTAGAGTTTCATTCTAAAGCTTTGGCAAACACAGCAGCAGAGTGCAACGAGTACAAGGGAAGGAGTCACAGAGCAGCTCTGAAAGCTCACACACTACCCTGGGATTGCACTCATCCTCTCACTACGCTGCTCCTCTGCAGACCCAATTCATCCCTGTGCGCTGGTGCTTGAGCAGATGGAACCATGCCCTCTGCTCTGTCACACCTTCTCTGCGGTGCTCTGTGCTTCCAGTAGAGCTAGAGAGAGGCATCCTGGCCCCGCTCTGGCCGTGGATATTTCCTGCCATGCTCTGTGCAATACAAGGGAGAGCCCTGGCATATTCCTGCTCTGCTTCCACCGCATACTCAGAAATAAAGCAGGCCCTAATGATGAGTTGCTGGTATCGCAAAGCTGAGCAAACAAGCTAAGAAGATAGATCAAATTTCACCAAATTTCCAGAAGTATGACTGTGCCAGGGATCATGTGCATGCAAGCTGAGCGAGGTGACATTTCAGACTCATCTAGGATAAATAAAAGGAAAGGAAGGAGTCCTAACGTCAGAAGGAAACAGTTGGCTTTGATTTCTAGATATACTCAAATTCTGCAAGACAAGTGATGTGAAAAAACCCCCACATACTAGTTACCACTTGCATCTAATTTATATTCTTCATACTCTTTCCAAAAGCTCAGGAAAATAACTGATCTCACAGGTCAAAAAATCCAGGGCTATTTATGAGCTTAGAGAAGTGGCAGCACTAAGGTATGTCATGGAGGACATCTTATCCTACTGCTGCCTTGTCTGCTCTGTTAGGAGCGGCTCCAGCCTGAGTGGCTCCATCAGTGAGCACTGTGATGGGATAGCATTGGGAGCAGCAGACCTCAGATGCTTGGGAAAGTTCATTAACTTAAATTTTACTTGGCAGATGCCTGGCAGTCAGGCAATATCATGTTATAGTAATTAGCAAATGTTGAGGTAGAAAAAAAAAAGACAAAGTAAAGAAGGCCAGCAGTAGCCAGAAAAGTTAATTCAAAGGAATAGATGAGAAAATATTTCTTAATTAAAACAATATAGTGCAACATCTTACAATATTACAACTGTTATTCTGCAAAGCAAGGCTTTTCTAAAGCTGAGAGAGAAATATTCAGAATGTTCAGTGACAATAGCCTGTATGTTCAGCAAATAGATCTGTCAACCTACTCACAGCTTCTCCTTTTTTTATCACACATTTCAACAGTTTTAGTCTGATACAAATGATATAGTTGAAATAGCGTTAAGAAAATAATTTTTATTTTCTCTTACCTTAAAAAGATGACTGTTTAATAGACTATACCACCTAACTAAATATTTCAAAAAATCCTACTGTGAGGCTTGCTTATATTTTCTTCTAAAATGGCATACAGAAACAGTTTGACTTACAGAAAACCTGCTGTTGGCAATACAAGCTATGAAAAGCAATGGGGAGTAAATATTCAGTGAGCAGCTAGGATATCAAAATGTCATTAAATAGCTGCATGATATGTTATTAAAATTATAAAAGACTTTTTAATAGAGGTCTTTGTGTGAGGATGGCTAGAGCTCATCTAAAATGGTAAATTTCATCAAGATAATTGTGTAAACATAATCTCCTCAAGCTGATTTACCAGAAATAAAACCATATAAAACCATTAAATATATAGAAAGATTTTTCTCCCCCTTATAGCTATAATAATAGCTGTTAATTCAAGAATGTTTAAATACTTCCTCTCTTGTCTTTATCTGATGTATTCTGTATTTTTATTAAAACTGTGGAGAAGAGATTAAATGTACTAAACCCAGTTTTTATTTTACTTGGAAAAAACTATCTCCAAAACATTATTTTTTCCCTAGTCAAGCTTTTTATTATTCAGCATTCTGTGTTTTTATGATACGGTGACATTTGTCAAAATACAAGGCTTCTTGGTATAATTAAAATCATATAGCTATCCTTTCACTTGTAACAGAAATTATGATCAAATAATTGACACTGTATATTTATGATTATAATTTCTACATTTCTCCTCATATTCATTTTTTTTTCTTTAGTTCACTCCTGATCAGCTTAAGATAATGGCATAACAGGTTTTACTGGAGAAAAAAGCTACACAAAAATAAATCAGAAGTATAATAAGATTCATATCCTTAATCAAATACTGTTGCAGTTCTTCTACACAATCTTGAGTCTACAAGGCCAAATCTCGTATGTGAGATGATTGTTTAATTCCCCACAGAAAACTCCTTCAGTAAGGAAGCATGTGTGTTTATGGAAAAGGTAATTTCACAGAGAAGTGACATGATGGATCAAGTTTCCGGGCCTGACCCATGTACCTGGCATCCCAGGTAGAGTTGACTGATCCAGAGGAGAGGCAGGGGACTAGCAGTCAAGGTGATGCAGCTCCCCATCCTTATGGGGACATCAGAAAAACTAGGAAGGACAAGAGGAGCGCACATATGACCTTCCTGACCATTACATTAGAGGTCCAGAGGTACCTTCTGCCATTTGAGATGTCCCAGGAAACCTCTACTAGCCACTGTGCCTCCTCATTCAGAGAGGCACAAGCTTCTTCAAAGCCCTGTGCTATGTCTTCCAAAGGCAAATAAATGTCTCAGATTCACAAGGATACAGCCAGTAGACAGCCAGTTCTCCCATTGCTCTCTTCAAGACTTTTGTTATTCTTCTTGGCATATACTCAGTATTTTTTTTCGTTATACTGACCATTTTTTTTTCTTTTCCCCTTGCTTGCTAGCTTTCTTTAATGTATCCTTGCATAACAAGACAGGATACGATAAAACAAATAACTGAGTCACAGACTGCATACTTTCAAAATACAAAGTTACCTTCCTCATTAGCCAAATTCAGTAACTGGATTTAATCCACTATTGTACAATCAAGGGCTGTATTTATCTCAAGGAAATATTAAGGCTTGCTCTTAAGCTATACAGCATGAGTAACAAAGTAGTGGAAGACTAATGAATTCAGTTGCCTGCATATTTAATAAAATATTCTCTCATAGTTGTAATCAAGCCATAGTTCAGCAAAGCATGTGCTGAACTTTAAATATTCAAGTAAAACACTTGAGCACATCATTAAAATTAAGTAAAATAAAATAAAATTAATATAATTTCCAGTGAGCCGGTGATCCAGATTTATTAACTCTTTAAATGACTCAATTTTTCAGATTATATGTAGCTATTAGGCTATTTTAGCAAGATATAACCACCCAGGACTGCTAGGTCATCAGTACAGGAAAAGGATTAGCACATTTAGGATGTGAAAGAACTAAATGTTAAAACTTAACATCACTAAAACTAATTCATTACATGGAGCTTTTTCACTTCTAGTAAGAAAATCAATGAAAGTAAAATTCCTTTTAAGTGCTTACCTTTATAACATAATCTCATTCAAAATATGCTGCAAATCCAACATTTATTTTGTACCTCAGTGGTTCGGGGGACAGAAATAACATTTTTTGTCAGAAATAACATTTTTGCATATCCATCACCATTGCTACAATGCCTGGAGATCCAAGTACAGTCTCTGAAATTAGCTGAGGAGACAGCAGCAGTGACCTGTGTAGACAGCACAGTCTGATACATTTTCATCAGTTTGCTCTGGAGAAAATATAGTTCTGTATGTTTACTGAGTTGTTCTCTCTGCTTCAGGATCTTAGTACTCAAAGCAGATGAAAAAAAAAGGTTATCCATATTTTAATGAGACCATTATGAATAGTTCATCTTCTAGCTTGCTCTAGGGCATTAAATTTCTGTCAGCTATAGGTAAAGGCTATGGAAAGATGGCCATTCCAATTGTTTTGCAATGGAGGTTTGTCAACCTCCCTGTAGCATCTTTGTTCTCCCACAGCTTAAGCAACCCAGTCTGAGCTGGGACTACATTCTTGTTTCCAAAATGATATCTTGTGTACTTTCTTTTTTCAATAAGTCTAACGTTTATTACTCTTGAATAGACAAAAGCCACCCCCAAATCCACAAAGAAAGGCTTCCTTGCTTTGCTCCACATTTCCCACAGTAATCTAAGTCCCCATGCTGTCTGGAGTCACGTACAGCCAGAAGTGAATCTGAAGCTGCCTTGTCCTCAGAAGTCTCATCATCTGGTGGCATGCACCAGTTACCCGTTTGAAGAGCGAACCAATCTCAAAGTGGAGGCTGCCACACAATGTTTGTAGGCATGAGGATGGGATTTTAACCATGAGTCAGATACATATAATGATTTATATGTCAAAATTATAATACTCTAAATGCAGCAAGTAAGAAGACGGAAGTCAGTATATAATGACAACGGAAAGTGTAGTTCTTAGGATAAGCGAACAAATGCAGGGCCAGATTCTCAAGAGACTTAGGGAAAAAAAAAAAGGAAGATGTAGATAGCAGTAAAACATTGGATGGGAATTCAGAGTTGCTTGAATAACCTGCATCCTAAAATTAGAAGACTTCACCTCAAACTTCAGTAATTATATAAATTCAGTGAGCATTATCTGCAACTGGAAAACATCCCCAATTAGTAATACATTAAGAGGGTGAGAGCTTCAAACGCCTATTGAGAAAGAATAACCTTTAGCCTACATTGCAACAGGAGAGTCCAACACAGCACTTTCTATGTTCTACAGCAAGGCAGCTCTTTCTACAATCTCAGAATAATTTTACATCATCTTTTTTTCATAGTCTCTGTCACATCTCTGCAGAAATTAATTCACAGCTATTGCATAGCTCTCTAGTACACATTTGTGTAAGGAACTTTTTATATACAGATCATATCTGGATAGGATCCTCATGCTTTCTGACCTGGTAAGTCTAGCTACAACTTCTGAGTGACTTCTCCTCTGATACTATTCTGGCAGTCCTGTTACTCTTCCCACGTGTGTGCCAAGAAATGGGGGAACCTCCAGCTGGCCTCAATTATGAATAGTCAGGGTTTCCTAGTTGCTGGCTGGTAGCACTCCCCAGGCAGAGGATCCCACCAACCTTCCTCCACTGCTAGGCAGGGCAGCACCCAGCTCTGGTTCCCAGACTCTCTGATGTCTAGTTCCATTATACAATGGAAGAAGGATCCACTATAAATCCACAAACACTCTTTTATGAGGAAAACGGGAGAGCAAGGCATAATTACAAGCAGAATCTGGATGACAAGGGATAAAGAAATAATTGCCAAGACAGATTAATTTCCAAGTTCAGTGAAAAGGTGAATTTTCCAACTAAAAAGCTACATTCTGTGGCATGTGAACAAATATTTTATTCTCTGGCCAAAGAACACCACCTAGATTAGACCTTGATTGAGATTAATGGGGCATGTCCTATCTCCCTTTTTACTTTTTTAAACATCATCTAGATTCAGGAAAGCCATCTCACCTGTCTGATTATAATGAAAGCAAATTGCTATGGTCATCTTTTCAATCATAAAGAGTAAGCTTTTTTAAAGAGAACCTGAGATTCTCCTCAAAAGAGAGATGAAATAAACATGAAATTTATAGAATATATATCATACAGGCTATAGCAATTACCCTGAAAAAATATCAGAAAATAATAAAAGTGGTTTACTCTCAGGGATTATATTTCAGCTGGCCTCAGCTGTTAGCTTTAGTGCTTAAAGAAGCTTTAACGTTTCTTTGGTTTTCAAATATTGAGGCTATAATACATCCAATTTCTGTTAAGTAAAACTTACTCTTGCCCTGCCTCTATGACTGTGTGTTTATTTAAAGTTCTTACTACCCTGTACTATAGCATTACTATCAACACTTCTTAATCACTTATATTCATTTCTGAATATGCTAAACCAAGCCCTTGAGCCAATGAAAATGCTAGACGGGGTGTGCATTGAAATAGTGCCATAGTTTAGCCCCGCTCGGGACTAAGCTATACAGTCTCTCACTCACACTCCTCACCTTCTGAGGGAATGAGGGAGACATAATATAACAAAAAGCTCGAGGTTTGAGATAAGGACATCTGAGATAAGGACAAGGAGAGATCATTCAAGTTACCGTTAGGGGCAAAACAGACTCGACAAAGGGGAAACTTCTAGCAGCTTCTCGAGAAGCTGCCACTGTAGTCCCCCTGCTACACAAAATCAGCACAAATATACATTCACAGAAAGTGAGACTTTCTTTTAAAAGTCAACATCTCAAAGCTATGACAATCAAAAAACATTCAGTCTCCACTTACCCTTCTTTAGTACATTGTACATACTAATTTCTATTAGTCCAAAACACACATAAAATGTTCCTTTTGTTGAGCATCATAGACATGAAGCTACTAAGAAAGAGATATTAGAATCTCTATTATGTCAAAATGCATCTTAGTTTAACTAAATGTATTGCTGTTACACAAACAAGGTTGACACTATTTGATGATTATCATTTGAGATTTCTTACTTAGAATCATGTCAAAATAAATCTCTATTTAATGAGGTTTTTTAAAAGGGGTTTAAAATATCACAATTATGAAACATGCTCATTAAAACTATTTGTAAGTAATTAAAAATGATAGCTTACAAATAAGTTGTGATCGGATTGTAAAGCTATGTCAGAAATAAGTGTTTAGATGACAGCTTGTTAGATAATTTTATGCTTGATACACAGGCCTTATTGATAACTAAGTGACATTTTTATTATTCTCTTGAAAAAGAATGTTAACATTTCTGCCATCACAAGTACTTTTTCCTTCCTTTTCTCTCCTACATCATGACACATTTACAAAATCCAACTGAACACCAGAAAATCATTAATTACTCAGTTTGTGTACTCCAACTTCTTCATTATCAAATGACACTGTTACAGTGTAAGAGAGCCGTAAATTGAACAGAAAAGGTAACCAACATGCTCATGAAGCCTTAATTTTTCTTTTTGACGGAGACACTAACATGATGAGCTACGGCATTTATGTGTAAAATTCTGTCTGGATTTGGAGTGTGTCGCATTGTATCAGTCAGAAGTCAACAAGTTTCTCATGACATCTCACCCGTAGGGAAAGCTTGGGTGCTAGTTTTTGCTTTACTTTACTATTTTAAGAATATGGCAAGGATTACACTAAAGGTCTGAAAACTTCTCAGCTTTAAAGTGTAGTACAAAAACTATATTTAAAATAGATATTCAGAAATATGAAGTGCACTTTATTTTTCATAAATAAACTACTTGAAGTGCGAAGTGTTTAAAAATGTGCTTGCTAATAAAACCACCAAAATTATTTTTAATAATATTTATTTGTTATTCTACAGAAAGTCAATTAGATGACAATAAAACAAATAAATAGTAAATGTCAAAATATAAATAAGAGTATCTTTGTTAAACACTCCCCTATCAGGGACAGTGATAGAAAAATAAAAATTAAATTTGGTATTTTTTTAATCATTTCTTGATTATTATAATATTTATGGCTTTTTAAGAGACTAATTCTTGCCCTTAGTGTTTCCTACAGAAAAAAAAAAAAGCTATCTGGAGAGGATAATATGTATCTTTGTCCTTTTTAAATAGTGATACATGTTGCATTTTAAAAGCCACCCTGAGCTGTAAATTTCTTAATTTCTTAATTTCAGATGTAATTTGAACATTGACTGGAGTCTGGAACCTTTCCTCAAACTGGTAACTAACTTATCTGAAAGCTAGATGAAGTAAATTTGACAGGACTGTTCCTGTAAACCAGTACTATTCTCCATGTATAAGGACACCTCAATCTAACATAAGATTTATTTCATTTCCTCTGTAAAATAAGAGATTAAAAAAATAAACAAAACCAAAACAGATTTATGTAAGATTGTAAAATATGTATATGTCAAACTTCACCTCTTGAATCTCAGTGGTTTCAACTAGTAATTTATAGAGCAGTGTGAGCAGCAAGGCTTAACAGTATTATTACTCTGACATAAGTAGATGACAGTCTACTATTGCACTGCATTTTGCTTTTGATAAGGACTATTATTTCCAATAGGCATAATATGTAACAATACCACAGCTTGTCATGACTTATCTGAGAAACATGAGAGCTTGCAGCAAAGAGATGAGATTTATGAATGTCACTAGTTTCTCATGGTACTTACTGAAGTGCTAGGTAAACATACTCCTATTCATAGGAAAAAAAAAAAATAGCAGGAAATATTTAGTGGAATTCTAGATTTTCCAAGGAAGAAAAAAAAAAAAAAAACAGAAAAAAAATTCCCTCAAATATTTTTTTTTTCTGTTACAGAAATTTGTATGCTACTAAAAATTATTTTCAGCATTAAAAAGTGTTCATGACTTGAGGGACTTAGATAACTTGTTTATCTACCAGAAAAAAGCCTTATGCAAACAAGGAGGAACATTTGTTCCTTCCAAAATTCCTGAATCTCCTGTCCATTTATACAAGACAAGATATGAGTAGTGAGCAGCCAATTGCCTCGCAGGCATTACAGTCAGACAGCAATTAGAATACAGTGCAGACTACTGTTGAATTTACAAGCCTGACACAGAGCTTATAAGATTTAAGGGATATAATTTCATTTGTTTCAATGGATACTGGATTTAACCCTATTGTTATGATCCAATGTCTAGGGAAGCATATGGAAAAATACCCACAACAGAAATCATATGCAGGCCTTATTCAGAGCTCCTTGGGTTGTTAGAGAGATTCAAAGATTTTTATTACTATTATCATTGGTTTATACTGTTGTATTTTTTTCCTCATTCAAGGATACATGGTTTTACACAGGAAAAGTTCCCAGACAATCACCAGAGAACAATTTCAAGTCATTTCTTGGTATTCGGAAGACATGCTGTAATCTTGCCTTCTTTAGAGAGAATGCCTACATTAACAACTCTCTGACCCAAAAAAAAGAGGTGCTTGTATGCTGGAGGGATAATAAATCAAATACCTTAGGGTTTTTAATAGCCCCAAATTAACAATTCAAGTCCTAAAGTGAGACATAAGAAAAGGATTGATTTATCTTGGCAATTAATACTTTGTGCTGAAGTGCTCTGATGTCCAGAACACACATGTGAGAGAGCAGTGATTACTGATCAAGTATTAAGATTATTTGGAGAAGTTTAAAATACATATTAAATGTAGGAAATTAAAGTTAGAAAATTGAGTTTGAGAAAACATCTAGGTATAAGACTTGAGGTTACATGAAGACTGATTGAATTGTTTGTTTACTAGACCCTCTGTCAACATACTTTTGAAATCCAGTAAGAAATTCAGCAAGTTTGGATTCTTGCACCTAATTCAATAGCCTGAACTGAAAAACATGCTAAGTTCTGTAGACAACCAGTGCAAAGAGAGGACCTTGGCATTGTGATGTAGACCTGTAGTAAGCTATATCAGTCTTCCCCATTTCTCTCGATTGACTGTACAGAGAGGACAGGCAACTGTGCTATTAATTTATGTGTCTCTGTTCAAGGCTTACAATTAGATTAAAAGAATCTGGGCTTTTATACTGACTTAAAAATCATGTAATGTTCTCCATTAAAATCCATCTGTTCAAAAGATATGCTCAAAATAAATGCAAGACATCATCTGACATTAAATTAGCTTCCTGAATTACTTGATACTAAATTTAGAGAGGCCAACGGCACAGCTGCCTTTGGACTACACTGGTCCAGGACCACTATATAGGAACTGATATTCCTTTTTACAGTATCATTTATAATTTGTTGTTTGTTTGGTTTTTTTCACAGAAAATTCTCAGAAGTCCTTTTTATACTACAATGCTAAAGGAGAGCAGTAATTACTGCAGTTGGATTACTGAGCATAGGTTACAGGGCTTGAAAACTTGGTGATCTTGAGTAGAATCAGTTTCCAAAGGCAATTCGCTAAATGCCATTATATTACATGACAGCTCTGGGAGTAAGGGAATATGAGAATAGTAAAGCCAAAGTCCCTTGGGGTAGTCAGATAAAATGTAGCAGAACCTGTCTAAACAACACATTTGTTATATCTAGTTTTGTTGCTTTAAAATGCTTTCTCAGGAAGCTGCCAAGCTCAGTGGAAGAAATCACCTCATCTCAGCCATCACAAAGGTATTGTTGTATACTGCCTCTGTTCTAACCATGGCAACATACTGCCACCAAAAAATAAATTTAAAAAAAAAAAACCAGTGATAGTAATTTCAGAATTAGAACATCACACATTAAAAACAATGACACATTTTCTATCATTAAATCACCCATTTTTATCCTTTTTTTTTTTTCAGTTGTCAATTTAACCTCAGTTCCTAGGTTTTCTTCTTTAGATTCCACTTCCAGTTCAGTAGATATGCTATGTTTTCTCTATGGGACCACATCTGAAATGAGTCAGTCACTCTATACGACTCACAGTCAAAAGAACTTCATCTAAAAGTACTTTAAGATTGGATCTTTTGTGTGAAGCCCAAGCAATCTGCAGCCAGTGAAGAGTAAAAATGTATTGAGGATTCACTGCTGGAGATGCAATCGTGAGATGCAGAAATAATTGCTGGAAAATATCAGAAGCTGGTGTGCCAGTGAAAGTCTGGATTTTGTCTACGTTTAGAGGAATCTATGTGTCCAGCCTGCATACTTATTTTATACGCCAGGGTACATAGATAGTAAAATAGTAAAATTCATCAAGAACTGTTCCTACATAAGAAATGGCTATTTTTTAAAAAAAAAAAAAAAAAAAGCATGGCTAATAAAGATATTTCTATTTCATTTTTAGATATGTGATAAAGTCACTGTCAACTTCCTAGTTAACAATGAAGCCTAGTTTTACTCCAGGTTAGTTAACATGTAATGCTTGTAGTCATTTATAGTTGTAATTGTTGTGCATGATTATATTAAGCTACTAGGGACTATAAGTTTCATTCTTCACAATATTTGTTAGCTTTAAGTAAACTAGAGGTTTCTATTTTCAGTTTGAAGTAGAAAAAAAACCTAAGTAAAACAGAAAAAAGAAGTAGTTATACATAAAGATTTATGCTAGAACTCTGTTTCTGCAGGTAGTGCGTGAATATTTTCCCTGAAATTAAGTGTCCTTGATATACTCTTCTTGCACTTTATACTGTTCTATGAATTATAGAAGAATCCACATTGGCTGTGTATGTTATTTTGTAAAAGTCACTACTCTCCTTCGAAGCAGACTGAAGTAAGAAAAAAATGAATCATCCGATCAGTTGTCACTTGGTACCATCAAAGACTTGCCCAAGGGAAAAAGTTTAACCTGAAAATTGTCTTAAGAAATAAGCCTTCAGAAATAGATGTTAAGCCAGGTTAAAAAGGATCAGGACACTATTCCTATGAAAACAACAACAATGATCAAGCAGACCAGAAACTGAGACTTTTACAGCTAATGGGAAGAAATGATGAAGACACAGTTCCTAGAATCATGTAGCCTTTCCAACTGAAGATCAAAGAAAGATTTTGTACCAGCATGTACTAAAAGTAGATTCAGATTTTGAGGTGATTTACCATTTTTTAACTAAGGCATTAACACACACTAAA
>JAAGAY010146443.1:0-32477 GCA_011801015.1 Ardeotis arabs
TGAGCAACCTGATATAGTGGGGGATGTCCCTGCTCCTTGCAGGGGGGTTGGACTAGATGACCTTTGAAGGTCCCTTCCAACCCTAACCATTCTATGATTCTATGATTCTATATTAGGCAGAAGATACAGCCCTTTAACATTGAGGTGTTCAAGATTCACAGGACATGATTGTTACTACTGTCATCATTATCACAAGAAAAGAATGCTGGCAGCTTCCAAAATATGTGGAACTACACTGTCACAGTGCCCATATGCATTATCTTTAGCCATTATTTTATGTCTAAAATTAGGATTTGAATTGTGTTCGAAATGCTGGTATTTTGAAAAATGCCTCTTTATTTCAGTTGGAACGAAAAAAAATTATTTGAGTCTTGAAATGGGTAATCTGCCAGTCAGCTATATTTAATATTTCAGTTCACATGATGGGAAAGGAATGGTCCTGGACCCCGCAATTACGAAGGCCCTACTGCACAAGGTAGTAGCCATAACGTGACCATCCTTTGAATGTAAAGCCCCAAAAGCGGTAGCTCGGTGCCTTCTGCCTGGCTCTTTGCCTCCAGACACTCAACGCTTCTGTCTGAAGCATGTGGAGCCACGGGGCAGAAGAGAGATAGTGAGACTATATTGTCCAAGGCTCAGGTCTACCTAGAGGCCAGAGCTGCATCTAACACTGTGCATGAGAGAAGATAGATCTTGTGTACATACAGGAAATCACCACACAGTTCATTTGTTAGAGTCAAACAGTAATCACTCCAGTATCCACATTTAAAATCTTACAAAGCATCGGCTTTTCCATCACAGTAATCACGACAGATAAGGGGGGAAAATAGAAAAGAAAACACTGAAAAGGTGTTTCAACAAGCTATAGAACTATGGTTAACACTAAAAATTCATTAATATTTCATATAAACTAGACTATGTTTACTTTGCACTTTGAATCCTTCAAAAACAGTTTCAAAGAACAAAAAGATTAACTTTTGTCATTAGATGTGCTAATGCTATTAAATCAGTTCAGTCTCCTTCCTCCTGCCTCCCTTCTCCCTGTTTCCTTCAAAAAAGCACAGGACAGTAACAGTTCCAAAACTAATTCCTAGTCTGCACAGATTACTATACTTTTCCTGGCTCCAATCACTGCTGTGCCATTTGCTTGGCTAGCGCAGCATGTGAACATATGTGGTCATAAAAGTATGGACAAATCTCTTTCCCTCTGTGAAAATAATTCTAAGTTCTATTGTACTATAGAATCCAACATAAAAGATGACTGGTATTTTTGATATGCAATTCAGAATCTGAAAGTTTCAACAGAAGGTTTTATCAGATACTCCATAAAATCCACAGTGTGGGAGTAAGGTAATTATTGTCATTTCATTGCTTGCTCTCTAACTATCTACAATTGTCTCTTTATACTAGTAATCAGCTTTATATCATTTGATCTCCTTTGCTTTTTATTCATCTAATTACAAAGCAGCAGTAGATGTTCGCATCACAAAGACTGATTTGAGTGCCCATTGCAATCTCCTTCATTTTTCAAATGTCTGCTTTTTCCCAAAGTCATAACACTGGAAACTAAACACATATTTAAAGCTACATCTTACATGCCAATGGCAGTCATGTATTTAAAAAACTATTTTATGTGGAAAGATTAATCATATTTTTTTACACCAGCAATGAGCAAAACGAATTATCATGACGACCATGATAGAAGCATACATCATCTCTCTGTTTTCATAGAATCATAGAATCATAGACTGGTTTGGGCTGGAAGGGACCTTTCAAGGTCATCTAGTCCAACCCCCCTGCAAAGTGCAGGGACATCTTCAACCAGATCAGGTTGCTCAGAGCCTCGTCCAACCTGGCCTGGGATGTTTCCACCACCTCTCTGGGCAAGCTGGGCCAGTGTTCTGCCACCCTCAGTGTAAAAAATGTTTTCTTAATGTCTAGTCTAAATCTACCTCCCTCTGTTTTGCAATCATTACCCCTTGTCCTGTCACAACAGGCCCTGCTGGAGAGTTTCTCCTTTTGAATAATACTTTTACATTATTGGGTCTAAGACAAGGAACTTGTGCTCTGTTTCACTAACGTGCACCAGACAAGCATAAGCCTTGTCGAAAAGTTAGATATTGACAAGAATTTCAGAACATTGCAGTAGTTCTACATTCACGTGACCTTGTTTCAAACACAAAAAAATACTTAACTTGGAAGGGGTCAGAAAAGCTCATTTGGATTCAGTGATCTAAAATTGATCTTTGGAGGACTTTTCTCTCGCTCTTAACTATATTGCCTCTTAAATACTAGAGATATGTGTAAAGGAAGTCCTGTAACCAGATGTCCTGCCATGCTTCATGACTACAAATGCCACTGTGCCTCCTGCCCTTTGATATGGAGGCTCAGTCCAGTGACAAACAGTGTTATTCTTCATGATGTTTATTTTAGAGTTTAGGGATGGTCCAATCCTAAAATTTCATGTTAGGATACAGTAACAATTCCCCTTCCCTTTGTCCAGGAATACTCGGATCTATTACAAAATCCTCCGTCAGCTGTGACCTTGCAGAAAAGCCAATTGTGCTAGGGGAAAACAGATTATACGTTGCTTTGCTGTAGGCATTGGTCACCAAGATATGATTACAGCTGGATGTCAGGTTCAGTTTAGCACTAAAAAAAAAAAAAGGAATAGTGCTAGGACAAGCTCTGAGGCCAGTGCTCTTCCTATTCATGCATACCTGACAAAATGCTGTTACTCCTTACCCCAAATTTAACCCCAACTGGAACCAAACTTTCTATCATACATACTTAATATCAAATAAATTTTTAAAAGATGTTTCTCGGAAACCATCTGCACCTTCATGCTTACTACAATCCACCAGCAAATGCAGTCCTTCCACCCTGCTTTTCTGGAAACTAACCTCAACAAGCATCATCATAGCCCTCAATGAAAGACTATAGCTGCATGATAATGAGCGGTCACTCAGGCTGAAGTTTTTACTCATCAAATCATGTAACTGGATGCTGCAGTTAAAAACAGCCCTCTGTTGCCACTTTCTCTAAATTCTAACTCCAAATACATCTCCAAACTATTCTTAAATAAGTTCCATAAAAAAAACCCCACAAAAATGGCAACCAGGCAGCCACTTCTATAGATTAACAGTCTCCATCCCCTTCCTGGAGACCTCAATAGCATCCTAGAGTGAAACTTGTCTCCAAATCTGCTTGGTTCAAAACTGAACCTATTTCCCCTCCCATTTTCAGTCATAACCAGACTCTAATAAAGCACATGTGCAGCAAACCCAATCACATGCTTGTCACTTCCGCCAACGGAAGGTCCCGTCCTAGGTCTAAGACAATAAATGCACTCTGTGACAATGTAACCAATTGTTGTGTTTAGGTTTTGGTGCAGACATTGCTAACTTAGCTATGGCCAAGACTAAAGGCAAGGATGTTCTTGGGGCCAACTTTCATAACAGGAGTGACCAAATGCCTGTTTATTGCTCAGTTCTGAGTGTGTATTTGGCTAAGACGGACAGTCACACAGGAAAGGTGAATATATTAGGTCTGGGTTTGGGACAAATATGGACGTACTGGTCAAGACAGACAAGGTTTAGGGCTGGGGCTGGGTTATTGTTTGGAAGTCAAGAGATCAAGGGTTTGGCTCATTGCAGGATCTTCAACAGGCTACACTGCTGAACCCACGGTGGTGTTTAGCTTCATAGCTGGAAACGTTTAAGAATGAAGTTGTTCCACCAAAGAATCCCGTTTTTTCAGTCTTCATTCTCCCTCCACAGGAATGCCCTCCAGCAGCTGTTCTCCAACACACAGATCACCAGGCCTAGCCACTTTGCCTAGCCCAAGCTTTTAGGCTGGCATGGTCCCCAGCATTTACAAGGCCATTAGCCTCCACTTCGGCGTTTGGTAAGGGGCGCAGGGCAGCACCACGGAGCCACCAGAGCCCACATAGAGCCGCACGAGTGAACCCAACACCTTCCATTCACCGCCCGCCCGTAACGGCACAACGGCGGCACAACGGCACCACGGCACCACGGCACCACGGCGGCACCACGGCGGCACCACCCCCGCCAACGGCCGGCCGCGGCCCGCGCACCAGCCCCGCGAACGCTGCCGCCAATCGGCGCGCGGCAGCCCCTGACAGACAGAAGCCGGCGAGCGGCGCAGCGGACGTAAGGAGGCGAAAGAAGTACGGCGAATGGGCTGGCATGCCAGCCCGCCCCCCCGGACGAGCAATTTAATTGGCTACTTTACTGCCAAACTGCCCAGTCAGAGGATGCTTTGTAAGCGCACCCTCAGCCTATCAGAGAGCTGCTTCTTCTTCCGCTCTGGTAGTTTGAAACCGTCTGGCTCGGCGGCCGGGGGCTGCCGGTGCCCGCAGGTGAGAGGGGGCTGGCGGGGGGGTGGCGGCGGCGGCGGCAGCAGGGCACTCGAGGGTGCTACGCCTCGAGTGGCCGTGACCTTCACAGTATCTTCTCCGTAACCCCGCTGTTCCTGCCCTGCGGCTTAACCGCAGCCCCCCCCTTTCCCACACGAGCTTCTCACTGCCCTCTGAGGAGGAGTGTGAACACTCCCTGCCCGCAGGTTAGTTGGCTAGTTGCCTTAAAGGCCCTGTTTAAAAAAAAAAAGCAAAACATATATTTTAAAAAAATTTCTCTTGTTCACGTACGGAAGTGTGCTCCTTCCTTGCTTGTCCACCCGCGTGCCTACGTGGCTGTGCCTTCCAGGCGTCTGTGTGACAGCCTGCGGCTTGTCCTTGTTGTCGGTAGTTGACGTGACAGCGGCGATCACAGCAGTGTCAGCTCTGCAGGCGTCAGCGGTAGTTGCAGAGATGTTTTAGTGAGAAACATGAAAACGTGGACTTGAACAGGGCTGCTTTGCAAGGGGATGCAGTTAAGGAGAAAGAATGTCCCGTGTGTACTGGGAGATGGAGCAGTTCTCTTCCCTAGGTGTTGAGTCCTGTGATCTGAATGCAATGCTAAATTATTTGGAAAGCATCACTTTTAGTCAAAAACAAACCCAAAAGCACAAAATCCTGAGCACAGCTCAAGCAATTCAAAATTAAGGATGAGAGCAGCTGTGGTCAGTCAGACCAAAGATCTTTATAGTTGCATCCTGTTCCTAAAAGTAGCAGTCTTAGCATTGTAGTCGTACGGTTTGGAAGAAACCACTGCTTTAACAGAAATCTTTCTTTAATGAAGTCAGATGTATGTTCTGGCAGATCCTCAGAGAAGCTTAGAAGGGCACAGTAAGCATGAAGATGCTTCTCTCACTTGTCCCTCAAACTGTAATGATTTGCAACTTAGCAAATCAACTTGTTGACCCAGAGATGGTGTCTTATTTAATATCCCTTAATTTCTCTCTTAGAAACATACCCAGTATTTTCTTGAACTTAGTACTTGTTCACGGAGATCAAAGTAGACAAGTTACTTTTAACATGATGTAGCAATGATGTGTGTAAGCATCAGCTTAAAATAAGTATATTTGTCTTAATTTATAGTAGTAATCCAATCTGTTGTTCTGTACGTAAGCAGATTTCTATAAATTTAGGTTTACTGGGATTTTCACTGGAGTGTTGCAGTTATCAAAATGCAAGGTTAGACTTTAGACGCAAACATTAGAGGTACAGACAGGCAAAACATAGTAATCTGGGGAAAACACAAACTTTAATGGTAGCCTGTTTGTGGAATCTAAAGCAGCATTCGAGTTGGTAAAGGCAGTCAGGTAGAGACCAAATGGACAAACACAGTGGAGGGCTAGTTCACAAGTATAAAGAAAAGGGGTGGGAACAGGAGGCAAACACACTGAACTTGAGGTGACAGTGAGTGACTCTTGTAAGACAATGTCAAACAGGTAAGGTGCAGTTATAGATTTCAAGGGAAGAGTGACCTGGAGTGGAAAGGTAGCATCACTTGTGATGAAGTAACCTTTTGAGTTTCGGAAGACCACAAAATTGAAAGTAGTTTCAGTGATTAGCAGAGGACTAGATACACTAGACAGAGTGTCAAGGATGTGACCTGAGAAAACCAGGTTATGAACTGAAAATAGATGTCAGCACAGTAGAGTTAAGTTATTGAACAAAACTTGTGGAACGAACCTTTCTCCTCCACTTCCTTGGACTTATCTGTGTTCATGTGAAATTCTATTTGCCTTCCTGTTTCTCAGAAGGATTGATGGCAGTGTATTTCTTTTTAAGTGGACTGAGAAGGGAAGAGAGCAGTATTTGTAATTTTTGGCTGCAAATACACCTTTAATTCCTGCAAGTGCTAGATAATTGGTTCTTTGTGATCTTCCCTAATGCACACACACACACACCTCCGCCACATGCACACACGTTTGAATACCTCCAGGACTTTTAGGGTACTCAGGACCCACAATGTGAGAAACTATACAAGTAGGAAGGCATATGGAGTTGAAGCTGACTTTTTAAGATTACTGAAAAAGAATTTATCAACTAAAGGAAGGGGAAGTGCTAGTATAAAGTTATTTGATTAGGTAGACAGGCCAAAACCAAAGGAACAGATATGGTATAATTTGTGGGAGAGAGGAAAGAAGAAAATTATTAGAGCACGACACCATGAAAATGGAAGAGATGAGGAAGCTAATATTTCTTCTCTCATCTACACACCTTTATACAGCAATAAAAGTATTTAGTAAACCTCCCAAAGACTTCATATTTTGTACCCCAAAAAACATGGTCAGTGTACTAGGGCTCAGCAGGAAGTAGAGAGATGTAATCATGTCTTTTGAACCTTGGGCTATAGGAAATGTCAGCATTTAAAATTGGTTTTATACCATTTTTAAAATGTCCGTCTTCAGCACAGAAGTGAACTTCCCGTTCTGAAAGGTGTAGATACTCATGGCAGAGAGAGCTTTTGTGGTGCAGGAAGAATCAGCATCTAGAATAACTCAAAGATCAAAAAGACAATTTCCATCTGCATTCCTTTAGAGACCTGTGGGATTATTGCATTTTTTTCACATTTTGAAAAAAGATTATGATGCTTAAAGAGAATATTCCTGCCCATTGAATGACAGTACAACTAGCAATTTAAAAGTAACATTTCTGTGAGAAAATGCGTCTGTTTAAAAAAACAACTGCAAATATTATAATTGACAGTTTTAAAAGTCTCTCTGAAAACCAGTTTTCCTTGCATGCATCTTTGCTACATTGTACAAGCAATCACTTGCTCTGGTTATTTATAGTTGTCTTCCCATGCTTACCCTCTGCTGACAGCTCCATGCTCAATACATCTATTGTTTTCCATGTGCACCAGGCAACTATATCACTCTGCCATTCATTCATTAACAAATTGACCTTGCTTAATACTCAGTCATTCTGTAGTTCCTTTCATTCCCCTCCATATCCTGTAGAATTCTTTTTCCCCATATCCTATCAAATTTTATCACAAGAGCTTCAGTTCTTCACTGAAGGACTTACTCAAGGCTGCAGTAGATCAAAAGATATATCTTTTAATATATCTTTCAGAAAGTCTTAAAGTTTCTTGTCAGTTCTACATCATCGCCTGCTTCCCAAATGTTCAAAGAATACCTTACTATCCTGCTTAGAAATTGCTGGAATGATTGACATTACCTCAACCTAAGGCTTTACCTGTTTTCCATATCTGTTCATCTGCCTATAAAGCAGTGGAGGGACAGTGATGTTAACCACTAAGTGAAGGATTCAGGGTATTGAACTGGAATTTTCAGGGCATCATCTCAGCTTGGGCTGTGGCTGAAGTAGTTCAGGGGGAAAAAAAATGGCACTGTAGCTTAGTAATTCCTGTGTTGCTCCCTAGGAATTTTGTACTGAAACAAGCTGATAAGCTCCAAAACAATACAGTGTGAATAAGAAGAAAGGATTGACAGAGGAATGTATCTGTAACTTAAAGCTTCTGTTATGCTTGATGTATGTTTCTTTTTTTTTTTCCTCTAGCAGTGTGTTTTAGTTACCAGTGATGTAAGATTTTATATTGTTTATCATTAAGCATTAGGTGTTAAACTTATTCAATCAATGTAAAATAAGAGAACTTTTATATTATTGTTTTGAGGTTTTCCATTGTTTTATTTTAAAGTCAATGGATCTGTTTTCATGGTTTTGAGTATGGTTTGAGTCAGGCCTGACTCAATTATTTTCTGCCTAGAATTATGTAATGAGACTAAACAATCAGTTTAGCCCACCGAATGGGTGTTGATGTGGTTTCTAATAGCAGAATCTGTTTCTAGGAAAAGTGTTGGTAAACATACAATAAACATATTGGAACTGAAAAATGAAGTTCAGCTTCTACTGTTTTATGGACTAACTTTGTGCAGAATGTCATCAGATGAGAAGAAAAGCACAAGTCCAGTTTTGCCAAAAGACTCTGTTCGGGGCAGTTCTGTTTCTTCCGATCTTCAGGTAGGAAAGAGGCAACCTCATTTGGTTCACTGTGATGGCATTTGATTTGGCAAAGGATAATTATAAGGAAATCTAACAAACTTGCATCTTATATTTTATGTGTACAGAAAAAAGAATAAAAGTGTTAGTGAAAAGAAGGAAAATCTGCTATTAAAGAATCTTCACTTGGACTTCCTTTTGTGTATTTCACAAAAAATTTCAATTTATGTGAAAATTCTTATCTAAGCTGAAGAGGTTGATCAGTTACAAGTGAAATAGCACAGCTTTTGTACCTTTTTTTTTCCCTGGTGTTATTTTTTAGGTGTGCTAAGTCTTATCAAGAAGCATAAATTTGACATAGTAGTATAGAAACCCATTATTTCTGAGGGATGAAGTGTAAGTATGTATTAGGCTTCTTAAGTGATGTAAGAACTGAATTTTTTTCAATGGATTTATTTCCCTTGGAGTAGCATTGTGGCTAACTTAATCTCAGAAAGGAAATTATTTCTTTTTTCCTGCATCAAATAGGCCAAGATATGCTGGAACTATAATGAGGGGCTTTTTGCTTTTCTGTGCTCAGCATTCTTTTGAGAGGATGCAAAGATACTGGATAAAGTCTTTGCCCTATTCTTTTCAAAGCAGCAGATTTTAATCCTTTAATAATCAGTTATTCCTATTTGAGTAGCGGGTGGGTTTTTTTCCCTTTTAACAGGATTCTATCCAAAACAGGGTAGTTTTGACAAAAATAAGTTTTGCTAGTTGTGCTGTAGAAATGCATCTCCGCTCTTGTCATCTGGTGGAATAGGCATGTACAGCAGAAGCATTGTTAAATTAAGGGAGTTTTTTCTTCATGTGGATTGACTTTTTCCCTTTTAAACTACCTGTTGTGGCTGATTTATTTCTGCAGTTTGTATACTTCTCTATTTGCGGTCAAATCTCATGGATACATTTTCTTAATCTTTATTTAGTAATACTAATTAATCTGAGTTTCCAGTGCCTTTTGTAGTTGGAAAACAGGCTGAAGGCATTGTGCGACAAATTTTGAAAGAATTCTCTTTTATGCTCTGGTTGATTATCCACGACGCTCTGAGTCCACCTTGTAGAGAATGATAAAGTAAACTAATGTTAATGAATGACTATTTTGCAACTGACAACATGTCTAGAATAGAATAGAATAGTTCCAGTTGGAAGGAACTTAGAGCGATCACCTAGCCTAACTGCCTGACCAATTCAGGGCTGAACAGAAGTTAAAGCATGGTAGTAAGAGCATTGTCCAAATGCCCCTTCAACACGGACAGCCTTGGGGCATCAACCGCCTCTCTAGGAAGCCTTGTTCCAGTGTTTGACCACCATCTTGGTAAAGAAATGCTTCATAATGTCCAGTCTAAACCTTCGCTGGCACAGCTTTCAGCTGTTCCCACATGTCCTGTCACTGGATACCTAGAAGAGATCAGCACCTCCTTCTCCATTTCCCTTCCTCAGGAACCTGTAGAGAGCAGTGAAGTTGCCCCTGACCTTCCTTTTCTCCAAACTAGACAAACCCAGAGTCCTCAGCTGCTCCTTATAGGAATATGTTACTTTTGAAAAAGAACACTGAGGTCGGAGCTGAGCAATAGGAATAATGACAGGGAAGTATTCTACTTGTTTTAGATAATTTTGAAGGACCTTTTTTGTTTTTGTTTTGTTTTGGCCTTTTTGATAATTTGATGCTTTTAAATAGAGGCCGGTTTATTACCTTTTCCTTATAAAAATAATCCATTAGCTCTTAGAGAATTTCCATTTACTTATAATTGAGTTCTGTGGAATTTGTCCATTCAATCCGTTCGTTTTGTGTTGTATAGTAACCTTGACTGCAATCCTAAGGACAAATTCTATCTGTAGATTTTTATAGTGCTATGAGAAGGAAAAAATAAAAACAAACCTCTGAATGCTCTTGTGTCCTTTGCTTGTTGCAATGCTAATTTATTTACTTCTACTAAACTAAGGTAGTATGTATTAAATGATCAAAATTTCTCTGACCTTCAGGCCTTAGAACTATAGTCCTGTAGTTTTATAGTCTAACAGAATTTTTTGTAGGTGACATAACAGCCTGAAAGCTGTATTTAAAGTGGAACAAAGATAGTAAGTAAACCAATGATATATTGTTGATTTTGTTTTATTATGTTTTTATTTGAAATTTATTAGTTGGTATTGCATTCCAATTGCAGCATCCTTGTTATGGAATATTTAAGATTGAGATAATGCGTTTAATCACTTAATGTTCATTTCTGTCTTACATATCCTTATTGCAGTCTCCAGGATTTTTTTTGTGTGTGTGTCTATGTTTCTGGTTACAATTGGGATATTATGAGGTTTTTTGTATTTGCTTTCAGCTTCATTCCAACAGTGTTGTAATTTTGTAAATTATAAGTGTTTATTTCCAGATTTTTGGCTGGATGCTGTCTATTGACACTTTCTGTTGGTGCATGAGAGTGTGTATTCTTGCACATAGTGGATTCTTTGGGGTTTAATAAGAGTGTTAGAACTTGAAAGACTGGGTAAATTTCCTGCCATATCTTGACAGGTATGTTTTGAGTGCTCAGGCTGTCTATAGTAAAACAGATTATGTGCTAGTGATTAAATTAGGTGACTGAAATTTAGTCAGCTACTTGCACCTAACATCTTACCTACTGTGTCCCTTGAATTGGGTAAGGTACTCATGGAAGCAGCTGAATCAGTTCTGACTGAAAACTACCTTGTTTGGGGGGTAGGATTAGTTTAAGTTGCTGTTTGGTCACATGATCTCTTTGAAGAAGACAGAAGTGATCTAATGTCTTCTGCACAATCGTTTAATTTAGATGAGTTAAGGTAAAGACTAATATATTGTCTTTTTTACTCTGCTGAAATTTTGCTGTAGGGAATTTTGTATAATTCTGACATCTGATAAAATCTAAACTGTATTTCTTTAGAAAAATAGGCTATGGAAAAATAGATAACTTGATTTGCAACTAACTATACCTTTTACGTGGAATGTGATACTTCCTTTTGCTTATTTGTATTTGTTTGTAATTATAGTTAATTCATAGGTTTATATAGCTTTTTAATTTTAAGATGATAGACTAGAAGAAGGGGAAATGGAAATTTAAAAGGAAACTAGAATTCAGCTAAAATGTAAAAAACCTAGCTTATTAAAATGTTTTCTAATTAGTTGAAATGCACAAAAATGTAAAGGTTACACTGGAAGTTTTAAAACATTATCCTTTTCAGCTGGTAGGTTCAAAAACATATTACGTGTAATTGGAACCTTTAACTGATTGTTTCCTCTCTAACTTTCCCTAGCTTGAAAGGGAAAATTTCTCAATTCACAACTGATTTCTGAGGTTTGACCTCATTAGGATACTAAACAAAATTAGCAGGTTAGTATTAAGTGAAGAAAAAATAACCGCTACTGGCCTGGTTTAGTACTTTCCAATTGGCATTGTTTTTCAAATGTTTAATTAGTGGCTTTGATCGGTTTCAGCACTTAACTGCTACTGGAACTTTTAAAATTAATTACTGGATTGTATGTTTAAGCTATAATACCTACAGATTGTCACAGTTTCACATTGAACTCTAAATACTCTTATTCTGAAAATCTATTTAACTAGGAGATTTCAAAAAAAATGTTGTTAATTGGCTTACTTTAGTACATAGTATAATGCCACATATCAGTTAGATTGGTTTGTAACTTTTTTAACAGGAAGGCTGTTACATTACTTACATATATACGTTCCCTATACTCATGTAATTTTTAAAAATTTATAGTATAAGGTGAGAATAATTATATCTAATCTAAAGAAAATACCAGATAATCAAATGTCTTTTGATAATTGGCTTTAGAACTCTCACCAAAGAAACTGTAGTGTTATGGAATATGAAATGTGACTGTGTGAAGTAACATCTTTGGTGTGGCTATAAAAATACATATTTTTTTCTTTGCAGTAATAGTAATGCTTAGAAACAGTATTGGGTAATTAATAGCTTACATAATCTGGAACTTTTTTTTTAAGGTCATGTTTTTATTCAAGGTGCCTGTTATAGTATCTAATTCTGGCGTGTAGCAAAGTCATTCTGTGTAACTGTTACAGTGCATCTAGATGTAATGAGAATGAACATGAAACAAGAGAAAGATAAATTATAATCATCATCACGGGAAAACAGCTTGCTTTTGCAACTTTAAGGGGAATCTTCTTAGTTTTTGCCGTAATAATAAACTTCTCAAAAATTACTGAAATCCATTTCCCTTCCTTCCTACAAATACCTAGTTTATAGAAATGTGATTTTAAATTATTTGTCGTCACTTTGTGACAGGGTGAATATGAAGAGCTGCTTCGCTATGCTGTTGTGACTCCGAAGTTTGAACAGTGTATCTCAAAGTGGCCAGAATCTGCTTCACAACCAAGAGCGAGTGGCAGATTTTCAAGTGTAACAGGTGATGCCATTCACCATAAGACTCCAGGTAGTATGTGCAAAGCTGGGCATTGAGCTTACAAGAACAATGATATAACTTTTTTAACTTAAATTTTCTAATAGCTTCTATTTGAAAAATATACATAGCTCATATATAGTACACTTACATTTTGTACAACAAGAAACTTAGGAAGGCATATTCACTGGAGGGTTCTGTCTCTGATGTGGCATTCAGATTGTAGTATTGATGTGCTGACAATTCTGTGTTTTGTGTTGCAGAGTTTAAAGTAGTTTGTATAATAATGCAAAAATGGGTACTCTTACAATATACTTCATCAAAATGTGACAGATCACAGCTGATTTTGCTCATACTTGTGCTGATATGATAAATGAGTATTTAACATACAATTATTTGGAAGTTAGAGTTACCTTAAAAGGGCTCCATGTAATGACTAATCATGCTACTGTAATTCTTGCTCTTTTTATTCTAGTTTTATTTTATTGTTTGGTATACTGCATAAATTTAGTGTCTTGTGACGCATTTGTAACACTGGTATTTATGATTATATGTTATTTGCTTTTGTCACTAGCGTTTAGATTGAGGAACCTTGGTTAATTTTGCTTCAGAAGAATTAGTAAACAATCATACCTGTGTTATTTCTTTAACTAGAGAGTTTAGCTTAGGCAGGAAGAGCTTACTTTAAACTAACTTATATTTTTTTTATTATGCTATATAATGATAAACTATTTACCCACAGTTTTCTCTTCACTCCGCTTTTTGTGACCCTTGAGGATAAGTTTATCTCTACTATTCATAGGAGCATAGGGTACAAAATGTGTAGATAATTTTACTACTAGAAACTTCAGGGCTGCTGCCTTGAAGTGCTGTGTAAATCTGGTGCTAATTGTCATCTGGGAGTAAATGTTGTTCACTGCTAACATATGCAAGAACTCTTGGCCATGCTGATCAGAGCTAAATAACTCTCTGCTAGCATGAATTTACCGGTGCAATTGCAAAGGGCAATGCAGACTCCGAAGATTGTTTATTTCATATTAGAAAAAGAACCATGAGTAAAAATAAATATTTCTTAAATTGCGTGTTGTTTTCAGTGGAATATAAAGCAGTCTTAGTAAGTTGTCAGTTACCGTTTGTTTAACTCATGTTAATACAGTGTAATATAAAATTATCTGTAAACAGGTTCTTAAAATAAGGAGTGTGATTAAAGTGAGGAGGATAGTATAGGTTATGCTGCATATCCTTCTACAATGAGTCTGTGTAGTGGAGTTCAGGTATATTCAGACCCGCAAACCAATACCTCTCTTTCCAGGATGCCATAAGGAGAAATGTTTCATCTTTTTTATAAACTACTGTAGAATCTTAGTGTTTAAGGACATCATAGCCATAACTTCTCCCTATGCAGAATTAGTGTGGTGCTTGTTCTGAATATCAGACTGCTGTAGGAAGTGTAGAAGGCATGATTTTGGATTCATTGAAAGCACAGGAATGGAGATCTGGAGAGCGAGAATGTTCTGTAATGGAAGATCTACAATTAGAATGTGAATAATGTTAGAAAAACTTCTGCCAACAGAAAAGTTTCAAGTGGACCCTTTGCATTTAGATTTTTACATATTGAAAGTAATTTCCTTGATCCAGTGTAGTTATGGGAGCTGTACCAAGTTGCATAAGAAATCAGATCAATAGAAGCTGCTGCTATTTTGTCCTATGGCAATTATTCTTGAACAGTCAAACATTGTAGAAAAAATTCTACTATACTAAGAGGTATTCCTGCAGTTCCTAGAATGAGAGCAGTTGCTTGAGGTTCAAAAAATTATGATAGAAAATATTTTGATTGGAGGGGAAAAAACATCCTCATCTGTTATATCAGGTCACGGCCTCAAAAATTGCGATCTGATGGATCCAGACAAAGGTAACATTTAAACTATCTATGATTTCCAGAGCCAAAGAGCATACTGTGGCTACTGTCAAGAGCCTAGTACTCTCTGACCAGGTTCATCTGACCGTCATGACCGTGGGTGTCCCCAGTTGCCGAGAAGAACTGTCTGGGTTAAAGCCAGCTAACGCCCTGTGCTCTGTTGAACATTCATTTTGCTGCTTGCTCAGTTTTCATACTATGTTGGGTTGAGACAACACTTCCCACGTGCTCATCTGGCTAGCACAGGAATGCCATTCACACTTCTTGATTGATTAAGGCCACTTAGACAACTAGTTGATCCACTCAACTGCTACAGCCATTTACAAAAAACAAAGGCCCCCTCTGCCCCTCCCTGTGTCAAGTTCAGCTTTCTTTAGGACAGCTGTGTACTCTTCCCTGAGCTTCAAGAGTGTAGTGCTAATCGCTGCAGAACCTTCTTCAAGCTGCAGGCTGTTGATTGGTCACACTAGCAGATTGTCAGGATTCAAATACACTTGCAGAACTCGAATTGTAGAGCAGTTCAGGTCAGTTGCTGGAAGCATTTCTCAGCCTGAGAAGTTCTTCTTAGGAGTAGATTTCAAACCCAGCTATGTGGAATTATATTATGAAGCAAATCCCAGTTCAGCTCTTGTCCCTAGTGCTCTCTCTGCATAGAGTTTTGTCTCCCAGTTTGAGTGGAGCATTGTTTTGTAAGGTTGTAAGGGAACGTTTGTGATATGTTTCTACTGCTGTTCGTTAGAAGATTGGAATCAAAACACTAGCCTTGTGCTTTTTTTTTTTTTTTAAGTAGATGACTGTGTACTGCATTTTCAGTCATCTTTGAAGATAATATTTTAGCCAGCACTGTCTGCTGTCTCTCTTTAACTCTGTGAGAGAGGTTATGCTCTTACTTCTACACACACCCCCGCCCTGCCCCGGGCAAAACATGTAGGCTGTGAAGTCTTTGTTCCTTTTTACTGCCTAAAGGTGTGCAATAGAAGTGAGAGGACAAGTTTCCATTCTCTTGATTGCTTCTCTTGAAATATTTAAATTGAGTTATCTTTCAATATGCTTGATATTACCAAATAAGAATAGTTATTTGCAAGTCATAGTTAATTGTTGTGGGACAGGGGAAAGAAATACTCTTATACTTGATGGTGATCAAAATTTTGCATTGCAGTTTTATGTATTCCTCATTACAAGGAGTCACATATTCCCCTCAGTTATAGACACTCAGATGTTTATTATCTTTGCAAAGGGCAGCACCTTGCAAAATACAGTTTGTCTTGTTTTCAAATTGAAAAAGATGTTCTTGATCTTCTCAGAGACTTGAGGCAAGAAGAATACTTACACAGCACCATCATGCTTCTATTAACTATACACTATAAATAAACTTCTGGTGCTTTGCTACTTTATCAAAATATAGGTTTGCTGTTCAAAATGTCACTACGTCCTGTAAGTCTATGAAAGAGATGTCTTATGTTTCCTTGAGACAGACCTTGAAACAATCTAGTTGTAAAAAGAAGGTTATTTCAACTTTAAAAAAAAACAATCTGATTAAAATCTGTCCAATTCTTCTGTATAACCTCTAGTATCGAGGATGAATGAATATTTGAATAGTGTTTGTCACAGTGTTAATGGCCTCAGAATACGTTTTTTTTTTTTCTTTTTCTTTTCTGATACCAATAACAAGACTTTGGATAAACAGTGAGAAAGTAGTTAAATTCAAATTCAGTAGTATACTTCTGATACTGATCAATAGGATAGACTAGCAGGTTGATGCTGAAGTGTCACCAAAATCAGGAATCAAACTCCTTAACACCAATGTAGCATTAAGAAGCAGGCATTCTTTATTGCAGCACTGGATGCATGGGGGATCCTTCCACCCAGCGTGCATGCCAGTCTGGAAATCTGGACAGAATATATTTAGTGATAATTCCCGGAATACTAATACATCAGTTTTCCTCAAAATCATTATAATATTCCCTACCTACTTGCACATGTTGAGTCTTTTGAGTTGAGGATCTTCTGGTGGTCCCGGGGGTTGTCAGAGTGCCCCTTCCTTGAGTGCCCCTCGCTGGTTGAACCCCTCCTTAAAATCTCCATATGTGGTCTTGAGAACAGGTCATGGTGTTCCTTGATTTTCTGGCTCCAAAGTGATGGCTCAGGGCCTATTTTCACATCTGGTGTTCAAGGCCTACCTTTGTTCTACCACCTTTCTTAATTACCCCAGATATGCTAGGCTAACTTCTGACAAACGAAGTATTGTATTTTCTTAACAATTCTAAAACTCCCTGTTCCCTCTAAGGATCAATAGATTTCATATAAAATTTAACCTATGTAACTACAGTTCTATAGTTAGCAAGAATCACGTCATGCTGATATTTAATTTTCAAAAATCATGTTATTCTAAAATTATATTGACTAAGCATTTTATGTCATAACAGAAGGACAGCAAATTCTTTTGTTTAGCTCCATTCTTTAGGTATTGCTACATATTCATACTAAAAATTAGGCTCTTTGATGTTTGTTCTTTCCCTGTCCTGCTCTAATGCTGTTGGCTGTGTTAAAATAATAATCATAGATCACTAGTGTTCTATAACTTTGTAAAACAAAATTCATATCTGTGCTGGGTGTAGAGATAATACCTAAAAGTTTGCTGTTCTGCACTATTTTTTTTTCCCTTTCTCCATGTGATGTTGGTATTGAAAACAACAGTTTCCAGTGCCACATGATGCCTTCTGGAATGAAGTTCTGTTTGTGGAGTGTTCTTTGGTCTGGCATTTTTACTTTCTCCTCCAGTTTTTGAAACTGAAGTGAATGTTTCCACTATGACGGTAGAAGTGTAATTACTGATAATCTCTGTTTGTTGCAGTAAATTCAATAATACATAATATCTTTACTAAAAGGTTCCAGTCAAGTAAGCAAAATAATTGGAATAAAACATGTTGTACTATTCAATTAAATGTCCAAACACTTTTAAACTTTGCAACCTAAAACCTAATTGCCTGTTCTCGTTATCAGTTTAGTTTATTAAATTTGAAAATGACTAAGACTGGAGGAGTAAATTGTTTGTGGCAAAGATGTGTAATGATGACTCATACTTATACAGTGGGAGAATTCCTTCTCTTCATGTTACCTGTCCTCAATATTGATCCATTAAACTTTGGAGAAGACTTTTTAAAAAACTATACATTTTGGTAAATTGCTCGGCTTGGGCCACTGATAGCAGTCATGTCAGAACAGTCTGTCAAAGCTTATTTATTAATAAAAGCAGAAAAAGTCAGATACTAAAGGAACACATAAAAAAACACAACAGTAGTATTGGGATGACAGGTATCTGGAAAAACAGGTAATTTCACTACCTCCACTATAAACAGGAATAGAGTCTAGAAATTTGCCTGAGTAAATGCATATGGAGATTATTTAAGGAGGTACATTTTTATACTTTGTCATATCCAAATAGTTCCATGTCCTTGGTAACTTAGTGCATTGTAACTGAATGGTGTCATGTAATGCAGCAGAAGGAATAGAGGTGACAGGAAGAGAGCATTAGGAATAAGAATGAAATTAGTATGTATACAACTAGAAAATTATGTCAATACTGGAAGGCCGAGATTAATTACATGAGATGATGATATAAACATGTAACAGATACACTCAGTGGATTCAGTGAAGGATATGTCCTACAGTAAATGAGAAAAATGGAAGCTGTGTTAGGATAATCTGTAGATAGGGAGTGTTAAGGGAAGGGGAGTGATGAACTTGTAATACTACAATCTTGGACTATTGCAGTTGTCAGTCTAGGTTAATATCCTATTTTTACTGCTTACATTTTGTTCTGTTTTTTTTTTTCTGTGTAAATATATTGCAAACTGTGCTGTGTAAGTTGGATATCTTTGTAATCCAAGCAAATAATAAAGGTTTAAAAACAAACAAACCTTCATGCATTTTACAGCAATGCCACAGTTGAAGGAGGAACACAGTGACATGCAGGAGTGGGATGAAGGGATGAAGGACAGAACCGGCAATACTTGATAATAGTAACACTACTAAGTATTTTACATTGTGAAAGGGCAGCCAAATTCTTCATCACTGAAATTAGATGTACTTGAAATAGTCTGAGTCATCTGTCTAGCATGTCGTATTTTTTTGAGACCTTTACTAGCAATGAATATTGAAATTCTGCCAATAGCTAAGCAATAGTTCTCTCATTTACAGGACAAACAATGACAAAATGCTAGAGCCTGATCTTAATATACTGGTATGACTGGGAATAATCTGTTTATGGTCTTCTGCTTATGTAATGATGTAGGGAATTTAGTCTAGAGAAATGGTGTGTTAGATAAGACTTCTTTAGCTCAAGCTGACTTTAATTTTATGGTGTGTAGTTGTATATGACCTTGGGAGAAACATCAAAAGTAAAAGATTATTAAAAGATTCTGTTCTTTAGAGGAATGGTAGTTTTGATTTGACTAACGTTGCGACTGGACTGTTGGTTTAAATATACTTGTATCTTGGAAACATATATTTGAATTGAGCTGTTTGTTTTACATGGGGAAAGTTTTCTGATGGCATACGTATTTTGAGGGTTTTTTAAATGCCTAGCTTCTGACTTCCTTCCTGAATGTGGACCAGTTAGCCTTTCCAGAGCATCAATCCTTATTCTCTGTTTGATTTTTAGTCTTAATATCAGTGAAGGAGCCTTTTGAGTCCAATATGGAACAACTTTGCCCTAATCTTTCAGAAGACACTTCTTCACAAAGGTCCACACACGGTCCAAGAGAAATCAACGAAACCATAGTGACTGAATTAACTTTACCTGATGAAAATGTCACTCAAATAGAAAACATACTTGATCTCTGGAGTGGAAATCTTAAGGTATTTTTTTTTGTATGGAGTCCTTAAAAATCATATACAGATGTCAGTGTGTTGTAGAATAAGCAAGAGTGCAGGAAAAGTTCCAGTGTGATTGCACTGGGAAATGGTAGGTTTCTTTTTTTTGTTGTTGTTTATTGCATATAAGCACTAGAATATTGTTCAAGAACTTTGCAATAACTTTCTCCATTAGGAATGTTATTATTATTCAATAGTTCATTATGTTGGGTAATATTTATAAGTATAAACAGCCTGCGTAGTGAAGACATCACTGTAAATATGCATGTCTCCTTAATTGCTAAGAGTTTTAAGACTTGAAGATAAGGGAGGAGGGAATAATTTTACTAACTGCACTACTGTCATCCCTTTAATTTTTCAGACGAATGTTCTAACTGAATTGAGAAAATGGAAGCTTAGTTTGATTGAACATCACAAGCTTCAAATGAGACAAGAAAAAGAGAAGCACACGGCACATGTGAGACAATTGAGCAATGAGATGGAAAACCTGAAGGAGTTGTTGCATGCTTATGAAATCTCTATTGGTAGAAAAGATGAGGTAGTAGTTCCATTTCGTAATTCAACAGTTCCTCTCAGTAAAAATACCCACACTGAATTTTTGAGTCCATCTCTTGGAACAAAATTATTCTTGCAGCAAGTAACATAGAGAAGTAAATAACATATTTTGAGTGCATAGTAGAAAAATAATCATTGTTGCTAATAATGTTGTCCATACTGACAATGGAAACTTAATGTGTTCTACGTACGTATTTTGCATTATTTGCTTCTTAAATCTAGGTTCTGTTGTTCCTTATTTATTTCATGAAGATCATACTGGCTTAGATGAGTCTATTAGCTCTTACATTTTAAAAGCCTTTCATTTTTCAATGATTGGATTGGTTTTCGTGAATTTTAAATAGGCAGTGGTCTCCTAGATGTTAAAGAGTCTTTGTTCTAGGATTCTTAGGAATTGTACATTTGTACACATTCTTAGAATTGTACATTTAGGGTCTCTGATTTACGCTTTTCTGCTGTCAGCAATATCAGCAACTTCACAATTAACTGGAATTGTGGCAACAGATATAAAATTTTGGCAGCCCTGCAGTCGCATAATGCAATCGAGTCCTCCTATTGCTATCCTAAATTTTGAACTTTGTACTTGAGAGCACTTAATGGAGTTTGGGTTTTTCATTCCTATTTACCTTTTTTTAAAAGATATCCATTGAAGGAGTTAAAATATGGAGGAAGTTGATGTTCTGTGTCCTCCATTTGGAAAACAATCTAATCTTACAGACCAAGCAAATATAAATTTAAAAATAAAAAAATAAATAATTGATTTGTTGATAATTTATGTAAATTTACCTCTAATTTTAGGTAAAATTGTTACTTATATAGCTGAGACTTCAGTTATTCTGAAACTGCAAAAAAATTAAATTAGTCATTTAAGCGGAGAAAAGTAGCTGATAGTAGATTTATTAACATACGGTCTTATGAAGAACTTGTTCTTAAAAATCTAAACATGGATCAGCTTTAAATTACTTTAAATGTATCAAATTGGCCTTTATTTGTTTCTTACTTCAGTATTTTGAACACCTGAAAGAAACCAAGCTTTTGCCTAGTAATAGTTCATTAAACATTCTGAAGATTGAAACAGTTTGTATGAAATTCCATACTGAAACAAAATATGAGTTTTTTACTATTTGCTAGGTAACTTTGTTGATTTAAGAGTAAATTTTAAGTACCATTCATTTCATTGATGTATGTTCAATAATTATTACATGTAACATATGCAATATAACACATTAAGATGTGTTAGCATATAACATCATACAGTATTGTTCCTCACAATCTTTATGCAGTAGTTAAAATAACTTTGTGTTACTCCCGGAAGTCCCAAGATTGGTCACTATTGCCCGTTGGAATCTAGCAGATTCATTCTGACAGATATGGCAGAATCTAGCTAAAGAAGTTAAGCAAAAATATAGAGAAATACTTGGTAATTTGGTGTACCCGATTTGCATCATGCCTGGCCTAGTTTTTAATCAGGGAACCTCAGCTGTTTCTGTATATGAATTAAAACATATTTAGAAATTGGTGGTAAAAGTCTCCATTTGCATTTTTGTCCGGTGGGCTGTTTGCCTCTCAAATGTTTTGATTGCTATAGGCCTGTATGATACCTTTCATGAGAACTTATAAAGAGAATAACAATTCTTAATCAGATATTTTTCTAGTTCTTAGCAACTCCTTAGCTTGTTTATTCTGTTCACCCAATTGAATAAGCTTTCTCTACATAAATCATTTTTTTACACGTCAGTTAATGAATAATGCACTAAAACTCTTAATTTAAATATTCCTGAAATATCAAAATTGTCTTTGGAATAAGTGATTCTTCTAACCTTATGCTACAGTAACAATTAATTATAAGGAAGTAGCACAGAAGCATGCAGATGTAGGATGAAATAACAACTCAGTCGAACTTTTCCTAAAACTAGACAGTGAAAGTGTTTAAGTGTCGCAGTCTTGAGTGCTGAAACCAAAGGATTTTTACTTCTGAACTCCTGATTTGAACTCTGATTATTGTTTCCTACTTGATTAGAGGAAGGGGAAGATTCAGTAGAAAGCAACTGTTAAAATAAATTGCTTAAGTGAAAAGTAACTGATGCATAAAGCACATTCTATTTGACCTTACAAAGATCATAGGTATTGAAATAGTGTTAACAAATATTTTTGCAGGTGATTACTAACTTGACTCAAGCATTAGAGAGGCAAAAGGAGAAACTAGAGTTGATGAGAAAGTTTACGCTGTGGCGGATTCAGCATGTGAAAGCCAAACAAGAGGTATGTGCACAAAATAAAAATGTGGTGAAAATGAAACCTCTGAACTCAAAAGGGTCAAAGTTGCTGCAGTTCCTGTTGCAGTTTGAAGAAATGACAGTGTTTCTATTTTGATGTGTTTGACAATGTCAAATAACAGTTTGAAAACATAAATTCTAAAAAGAATGCTACTGTCATAGTAATCTCTGGGATGGAGAAAAAAATCAAACCTACACTTGTCTTATATTGTTCCAGTTACTGTAGTCAGCTCACAGAAAATAACCATAGTTTACAGTATCTGCATTTTGAAGTAGAAGCCAATGGAATCTCTATCTAAATTTCAAACACATTATGTTTGACCAGTAATATGATACAGTATCACATTTTTGGGAGAAGCCAGTTTCACAATTAAAACTTCAGCAACCCTCTTTTCTCACATTGACAAAACTTGAAGTAGCTAAGAGCTAGTCACACACAAAATGTTGGGCATTGTGTCAGGCGTCTAAAAGTAAAGTCTACTAAGTGAAGTATGACAGAAAAGAAGGATGCCATGTCAAGACCATCCCAAGGCAAACCTTTCCTATTCCAGGTTGTTACAAAAAGGAGAAGCTGTATTTAGGACATTTGTTTATTGGTACAAATTCCTGGCTAGACACAAGTTCAGTGATGCTATCCGAAACTGCCAATTTAAAGAGAGGGATAGCATTTTCTCTTTTCCTTCCCTCCCAACTTAGAATTTACTAATAATTAGGAGTCTGTTTTTTATTCAGCAGCTTCATTACCCTTCTCTGGACACCCTCCGGGACCTCAATGTTTTGTACAGAGGCCCAAAACTGAACACAGTAGTCAAGGTGCAGCCTCACCAGTGCTGAGTACAGAGGCACGATCACTTCCCTACTCCTGCTGGCCACGCTGTTCCTGATACAAGCCAGGATGCTGTTGGCCGCCTTGGCCACCTGGGCGCACTGCTGGCACACGTACAGCCGGCTGTTTACCAACACCCCCAGGTCCCTTTCCGCCAGGCAGCTTTCCAGCCACTCTTCCCCAAGCCTGTAGCATTGCATGGGGTTGTTGTGACCAAGTGCAGGACACAGCACTTGGCCTTGTTGAACCTCATGAAATTCACCTTGGCCCATTGATCCGGCCTGTCCCGACCCCTCTCCAGAGCCTTCCTACCCTCGAGCAGATCAACACTCCTGCCCATTTTGGTGTTATCTGCAAACTTATTGAGGGTGCATTCAATCCCCTCACCCAGATCATTGATTAAATACATTGTTTGGTGATTATTTTGAAATATAGTAGAATAATAAAATTGTCTTAAAGGACTTTTTAAAGCATCCTGAAATCTAAGTTTAATAAAAAATAAGTTTATTAAAAAGATAGGTGTTTTATGCTAATCTTCTGCAGTCTTTGTGCCTGCAGGTTTTATACGGTACTGCAGTGAATCAAAATGTGCCACACATGCATAGTTACACCATATATGTGAGGGTGTTGTTTAAGTGTCATTAAGCTAAGAGTAAAAACACTTTTTTATGTAACCTGGGAGTTTGCAAATATGGCTTCTCATACTGGGGGCAGTAACACTCCGTGACACATGTGGAGGAAGAAACATTTTGCTGCTGATACTGTATTTGTGTACCGCTTCACTGCGAAGCGTGTAACTCAGTTTAGGCATTCCTACTGTTTTCTATGTAATAAGTTGTAAAACAATCATCCATACTCTGTGGAGTATTTAAACATATAGGAAACCTGAACTTGCATATGATGTGGTTATATTTGTTTCCTAAGGAATATGCAAACAGAATAGCAGACAGACAATTCCAGACAGCTTTAATGAAGAAAGTATGGGCAGCGTGGCGCTCTCTTAGTGAAGAAAAATGGAAAGACAAAGTAGCAAAAGCCTGTCAGTTAAGGGCAGAAGATGTCTGTGTTCAGCTTACCAATGATTATGAAGCCAAAATTGCAGAGGTAAAATAAGGTTTATTTTTTTCATTCTTTCCTTCACTCCTCCCCCCGCATCCCTCCAAAGTATCTCTCTCTCAGCAAACTTGAAAAACATGGGGACTTTCCAGCAGAACAGAGCTCCCAAGTACACGAGATCTGTGAAGATCAAAGAACTCTACTATAGTTCCTATATGGGACTTTTTTTTCCCTCGCCCTGCGTCTGATGTAAAATATTGCTGATCTGCACACATAGATGAAGTAAATTGGACTCTTCCTTAAATGAGACAAATCTCTATTTGCCTACAAGTAGGGATGATATTTGCTTTCTAAGAGCACACTGTTAATATTGGCTATGCATTTTGAGGTCTTACTGAAGAAGACAATGGAAATAGAAGACCGTTATTATTATGAATGATAGTAATGGGTACAATTTTTTTTCCTGTAATAGCTACTCTGTTAAAGGCTGAATTTAAGTTTGGTTTTGCCTTCAACTTGCCAGTAAGCTTGTTAAAGAATTTTCAGAGATTAAGGTGAAGTTAAGTTACCAATGTGTGCATTGGTGCACAGTAAGTAAATGAAATTTTAAAATACACATTTTTAAAAGCTTTGTATTTTAACAAGAGATTAAATCTAGACTTTTAGCAACACGCTTACTGGATGTGGCTTACCAGCACAAAACCAGTAAGTAATGAGTTACAAATATAACTTGGTCTATCTTTTCTCAGCATTTTTAGTTTTTTACAGTAGCTGTAAGAATGGTAACCTGCAACTGAAAGCAGAATAAGAAGCTAGGGCTGGGTAACTTCTTAAAATACTGTGGAAGAATACCCAGAATTCTGTCAGCACCTGGTTATGGCGGGGTGAGGGGAAAATCCTGGAAAACCCTCCTCTATTCTCTGGAATCTCAGTGTGCAATGGATCTGCTTTACCCAGACAGCTCTCCCTTCTTTCTTAATCTTGCCTTTTAATGCAAAAAAGAGCAAGTAAATCTACCAGCAAATTCATCATATGCTTAAATCATTTTCTGGTAACATTTATTCTTCTGTTGAGTGAATCCATACTCCTGCAGAAATCGAGCTTGTGCCAGACACCTAACTTCTAAAAGACAAAAACTTGCAAGAAAAATTTCTGCTTAGCTGGTTAGGTAGGATCTGACAGTCCTTTTGAATGCACTCTTGTCCTTGGTATGCTCTAGTACAAATAATGTGCGGTAGTGCAAACAAATTACAAATATCTGCTCATCTCTGGTGAAACAGAGACTTTGAAGTGAACTAGAGATTTTTAAGTGAAAATGTGAATTTTTGTAAACTTAGTAAGTGACTTTTAAAGCTAATTGAGGAATATGTTCGTAGTTTGCATTCAGAAGTACAAGACAGCTGTTTTCTTATTCTTTTTCGTAGCTAACTTCTACTTTGGAACAGACAAAAGCTGAGATTCTGCGACTGCGTAGTGAAAGAGAAGAGTATGAAGACACCATGAAGAAAGCCTTTATGCGTGGTGTATGTGCCTTGAACCTGGAAGCAATGACTGTGTTTCAGGGCAAGGACAGTAGGACAGATCCTGGTCAGTATAAAAGGCAGGGGTGATGTTTGTTTAGGGGATTTTGTTTGTTTGTTTTTTAATTTAAGATGAGGACCTGTGGCAATGGAAAGGTTATCAAACTCTTATTGCTTTAAAAAGTCCTGTTGAATATGTTGAGAAATATTCTGATGCTGAATTTTGTATTGCTGTAATTGAAAGGTGGAACATGTTCTCTTCATCCTGCCGTGGTGTTAGGGTGGTAACCTGCCACTGAAAGCAGAATAAGAAGCTAGGGTTGGGTAACTTCTTAAAATACTGTGGAAGATTACCCAGAATTCTGTCAGCACCCGGTTTATGGGTGGGTGAGGGGAAAATCCTGGAAAACCCTCCTCTGTTCTCTAGAATCTCAGTGTGCAATGGATCTGCTTTACCCAGACAGCTCTCCCTTCTTTCTTAATCTTGCCTTTTAATGCAAAAAGAGCAAGTAAATTCCTAGCAAAACTCCAGCTTCTGTATTTAGTGGGAGTTCTGTACCAGAACAGGAAACAGCGGTGTAATTATATCAGCAGCACACTCACCTTACTGGTGTAATGAAATCTCCACCTCAGAGTGAGACATTCTATCATAATCATGCTGGTGCAGCAGTCTACGTTAAAGAGAAAATAGCTTTGCCAGCAGGAGTGTCACAGCTGTATGCCTGGCTTAACAACCAGCTGTACTGGCAGCAGTTGTTAATGGTCTTAAGACAAGTGACTTCAGTTGCAAAACTTAAGACTTACACCAGGAGTTTCTGAACTACTTCAGAGAAATTCCTCCCCAGAAATGTAGATATGAAGAGGAAATAAAAACCTGAAAAACGTGTAAGAGGATACTTACCTGAGCAGCTGTTGGAGCCTGTTAATTGTATGTGGTATTTGTGCAGTTGCTTAGGAAACCAGAATATGACATTAGCTAAGCCCAGTAGCTGTGTGCTTGTAAAAAACATAGAATCAATATTTGGAAAGGTCACAAATGCATGATTTCTTGAAGATACTGAGATTGGGAATAAAGTTAGAGGGCATTGCACAAGTACTTTACTTTTCACTGTGTTATAAATTAAGAACTACTCTTTCTTGAATCTTTATCTTATATTTGTTTGTTTGTTGTTTTCAAAAACATGCAACAGACAGTGGGTCTCCCAGATAATGATGGAAACTGAGTGGTGTGAAATAGGAAAGCATAGTTTCTGTAAACCTGTAAAGAAGAGGGTAAGTAGGAAGGAAATGAAGAACTGAGCTCTAGGGCTGCCATGACCCGCCCCTGGGATTCACGGAGCAAACATTTTGCTCATTTTAACTATGAAGCAGGAGCTTATACTCTACACAGGCTCGATACCTAGAGATTTTGCTATGCTGGACAACTCTGGGATGTCTGCACCCAACTTTTTGAGTGTCCAGCATCATGCTTTATAATTCCTTTATGGTCACTGTAGTTCTCACTGGGCTTTGTGGCATCTCATAGTCTCTGTTGTCTGTTGTCCCATGCCTGCCATCTTCTTCCACTGCCTCTTGTACCACCTTCTCCCCTGCCCAAGTCACACTATCTCTTTCTTGCTACAGCCACACGGTGCTTTTAATGAGGTTAGTTACATAATTATTTAACATGGTGGTACAACCATTTATTTGCATTCTTCTTCAGGTATAAGAGAACAGTGATCAGGATATCAGGGGACTTCAAAGATCAGATTAGGTTATTTTTGTAATTTGTTCTAGTCTTGTAATCTGGGGACGTTAAAACTTCCAGTCTCAAGTCAGTGATAACAGCTGAACACTGCAGTGCCACCTACTATCATTGGAAATAAAAGCAGAATTTGGTCCCTTCGCGGATTTATTATTAGGTTATTATAATATACATTTAATATACATAGAATATACAAATAATATATATATAATATACATTATAATGTAGGTGGTTAGTAGTGTGCAACTATCACAACATTAATGGGTCCATAACATTAGGAGTCAATGTTGGTGGTTTAAAATCTGTCTGATTTACTGACATTTTTTTAAAAAAAATATTATTGTATTAAGATTATTTTTAGCCTCTTTATGTTTTTAAAGGAACACTGAAGCCACAAGAATTAATGAGGTTTTACTTTAAAAAAAAAAACCCAACACTGCTTGTTTAAGTAACATAGATCAGATCTGATTGGTCTGTAACTGTGTGTTGGTCCTGTCTATGCTTAATCTTAATCTGTTTTTACATAAGTATGTATGTAGGAAATGCATATTCTGGCATACCTTTCACTCCTGAAATCTTTGAGTATTGCACCAATTTGAACTACCTTCCTTATATTTTTCATGCTTATTTTAAGAGGAAAAAAAAACAACAAAAAACACACACAAAAAAAAACCACAACTACCACATGGTGTCACTGTGCTCCCTGGAATGAGCCCAGTTTCCCTGTTGAGGAACTGCTGCTAGTATCCTGTACTTCAGAAACAGGAAACTAGAAATACTTCTCTCTGCATCCTTTAAGGAAGTTTGTACTCTTAAGGAAGAGGCTGAAATTGCTTGGAAAAGATTGGGCTTAGGTCTGCAGATCTGACCTCCCCAGGATGTCTGCATTGCAAGATAAAAGAATCCTGGCTCAATTTTGCAGCTAAGGTTTAGCCAGCTGGTGGGGGAGGATGAGGACTGTACGGCGCCTATAGATCATCCCAGCCCTACATCCAGGATGTGGCCGGTGTCCAGCCATTGTATACGGAGATGAGATGCTGCTGAGCATGATCTATGGATCACTGAAATTCCAGTACGTTCTCAGGAAAGTTAAACTAACATTTTATTTTACTGACAGTGGCCATCCTTAAGGATCATACGCCTTCGCAGAAGTCCAGTATGGTCTTTCTGTGTTTTGCTGCTCTCTACCTGAACTGGCCCTTAGCGTAAGAGCAGCTCTTGCACACTGGATTTAGCATTGTCAGGCAGTACAGAGAACCTCAATTGTTTGCACTACGAGTTTGTGACAAGTGCCACAGGGATGTTGAGGCATAACACAGGAACAGCCCCTTGGAAAATATTAATTCCAAGCATCTGAAAAGAAGGATCAAATACAGAAATGTTTGTGTGTGTATACATATACCCCTCTATAAAGAACAGGCTGATTCTTTTAATTATATAGAAATCCCACAGGAATAGTAACATTTTTTCTGTTACTTATCTCTTTTTTTTTTTCCCCCATAGGGTTTGCTAGATTATGTGCTGATCCCATTACTTTGTGTTTCTAATAATAGATGTAGGAAGTAGGGGAAATGATAATGGTGCCATTGTTGCAGGAAGGCTACCTCCTTCACAATATAGTCCACCCTCACCACCACCCCCACCAGCAACTACTCTTCAGCTGGAAGACATGGTAAGCATGTAGCTGGAATGGAACTGTATTTGCTAGTGAAAAAAATTAAGTTCCTCAGTTGGAGCTTTTTAAAGATAAATGCCACAGCCCATGAATTGAAGGAATTTGAAGACAGTCTAAGTATAAAAAGGAACCTATGAATGTGTTCAGACTGCATTGTCTAAATGAAGTGACTGGGGCACAGCTGCTGTGACTTGCTATGCTTTCATTAAGCTCTGTTTTTATTTAAGTGAAAATAGGTTAAACTAATGAAGACAAGGTCACTGTAATAAGCTGAATTTGCTCTCTAAGGTTCTGGAAAAAAAACTGTTAAGAGGGTTTTTTTTTTAAAAAAGCCCTGAGCTTAATATTACCTGAAAAGAAGAAAAGCTGGCTTGACTTGAAGCTTCTTTTTTTAAAAGCGTGACATATATAGGCACTGACAGAACTCAGCATGTTGTCCTGTCATGTCATCTTAGCCAGATCATTATCTAGTAGTTTAGATGTTCTGGACCTGCTCTGGAACAGGTCAGCAGCATGCTGAAAACATGTCCACTGTAGAACAATTTCACACCAGAATACAGGTTAGAACAGAGAAGATGTGCTTACCTCTCTTCCTAATAGTATCAGATATTATTCATGGTCTTTTGACAATTTTTAGACAAGTATTTTTACATTATCCAGAAAACAATAAAACTAGAGATAAAATATCTGCAAAGAAGTTAAATTTAGAAGGGTAATTTGAATAGTCAAAAAACTGACTATCTGAACAGTAAAACCGTATTTTCTAGAAAGTTATACTCAGTCTTTGTAAACTTTGGTTTCATTCACAGTTTTCTACCCACCTGAGTCATGCAAGCACTTCTCAGACCAGGCTAGATTCTGATTCTCCAGTAATCATCACTAGCACAGCTGCAGGATCTGGTGTGGCATCAACTCAAAAACTGGTAAAATATTAAAATTAACTTTTTTTTTTTCATTTCTTAAGGCATAATTATAACAAATATTAGTTTGGGTATCATTATTTCTGCATTTTTCAGAGCAATGCAAGTATGTACTTGAGGAAACTGCAGTAGAGTTTACATAGTTGTGTGAAGATAGTAGCTTGCAAATGCTCATTAATGTCACAAACTCATTTATGTTAGGAGTAATTTTAAATTATTTTTGGAGGGAGGAGGGGGAAGTGTGACAAAATGAAGAACGAATGAGTGCGTGTACACTTATGTATAGTGCAACAGGAATAATTGGTGTTTCATGTGATACCTTTTGTTCTGAAAATAATATGCTTTCCTTTAGCATCCTGCTGTTTGAAATGTCTCTCTCATTCTCTCTTCTGTATTTGTTGCTAAACTGTCCTTTTACTTTTGTCCACTGTTTTCTGCATTGCTGTCATTTCTTTTTCCCAACTGATACAGTTTGTGACCAACTGTCAGAGAAAGATGCAGCATTTTACTGCATGGAAGCTTTTTTGTATCTGCTGTGTCACTGCTAGAAAGACTTCCCATGGTAATGGAAGTGCCTGCAGCTGTAACTCAAGTATGCAGCCAGTAAGCAAAGCTAAACTATCTGTGCTGCTTGATCTTTGTCAAATTAGCCTTTCTCCCCTCAGGATAGAAGTCACTTGCTTGAAACATTATCTCATATTTATTGTGGAAAAAGATGGAATAAACCAGGTTGCAAGCAGGTGTAGCAAATTCAGTTCCACATAACATAACTGGATTACCTGCAACCTAATGTTTCATTTAGGCACATGACTGATAAGACTAAGCAGACATACTAAAGCACTGTAAATATTATGTTTAGCATTATTTACCAACTAATACTTAATTTATTTGTAGCCCATGGCAAAAGTAATAACATCTGCTCAACAGAAAGCAGGAAGAACAATCACTGCTCGAATCACAGGCCGAACTGATATGGGACAAAAGGCTAGAATTTCTGGTAGTGTAGCAGTGATGGGAGTTGCTCCACCCATGAGTTCAATCATTGTTGAAAAACATCATCCAGTCACTCAGGTAAGTCAGAATTATGCTTGTAACAGTATTCTTACTACAATACATCTTGTGGTAATTTAAAGAAAAATAACCACTGTGAAGAGATATTAAACACAGCTCAGACTTAAGCCCTGCAGAAAATAACAGACAGTACTGTCTTTGGGCTGGGTAGAAGGCACTGGTGAGGAGAGGCAGTAAATATTACCACTTTAATCTATTATCTTGTTTCTGTAGTAGTTATTTCACAGGTATAGTAGTCTTGGCTGTCTCTTTCTTGGCCAGCTCTTCCATGAGTCTTCATCTTTGTAGAAGAGATCAGTTGGTACCATCACCATGTTTGGTGTCATCACCGTGCAACCACAGTTTAAAGGCAAGCTTCACGGTGTGTAGGAGGAAGAGTGACTGAACCACAGGTGGTAGAGGTATAGATTAGACTAACAAGCTGAGTGTAGCAAATTATTGAGGAAAAGAAGTAAAGCCCTTGTCGGGAGGCAATCAAATTTGTCAAGCCTGCTGCTTGCTATATTTTGAGTCCTACCCTTCCCCATTTATCTCAAGGAAAATACTGAAATAAGTACATCAGTAGGGTATGAAACCAACATGCAGCAAGACTGGAAAGAGTGGCCTAAATGGCCTAGGAATTGCTAGACTTTATTTTGACTAGACGTGTATGAAACAGTTGAAGATGGTTTTTATATTTTAACCTGTAAATCGGGATCTGAGTTTCCTCTGTGCCATCTGGAAGTCCGGTTTCTCTTCAGTGATACTGCCAGAACAAGCAGAGGTACATCAAGTTCTTTAATTTGAGCTGGTAACTGTCCGTGTAAGGGATGTTCTGCTTTCACTCATTTCCTACAGTGAATCAGAGCCCTGTGACAAGCTGCATATAGCTTTGGAGAATTTGGGCTGCTAAGCAGAAATTCATATTTAAGTTGAATGTCCTTCAGGAGTTAGAGGTTTGGTGTCAAACTTCTTTCATTAAGAACAATTTCTGGATTCAGATTGTGTGACTAGCATGACAAGTAAATTAATCTTGAATTAATCTAACAAGGGAGAGAGTTTACCTTGATTAAAAGCAGAATTACTATTTTTTTATTGTTGTAAGACGTCCAGTTTTTGGGGGAGAAAATTCACTGTTTTTAAATAAACACAACCCTCTTCCTTTCAAAGACCAGAGACCTTTCAGAGACTTCCAAATACTGAACTTCAAAAGGAATGTTGGCGTGATTAAATTAGCACTGCAG